>PYXC01000541.1:8802500-8945000 GCA_015244755.2 Tenualosa ilisha | reverse complement strand
CAACTGCAAGGTTAATCTCCTGTGCTCTGTGTGGAGGTGTCGTGGTATTGTATGGCGGCCAGAACACAGATGAAATCCTAGAGATGGTAAGTTTAGAGCACACCTCATGTGTGGGAAATCCATCCAGCGATCCATCCCATCCTAAAGGGGGGCTCAACTGGATATGCACACACACACACACAAACACACACACACACATACACACACACACAAAAACAACATACCCACTAACACACATGGATAGATAGCTCTCTGCATGCATCTGCAAACGTGATACATGTCTAACCACACACACACTTGTAAACAAACACAAGGCCCAGCTCATGTTTTTGCCCCCCCCCCCCCCCCCCCCCAGTTCTAATGATTTCATTATACCAAAACAGCAATCACTGTCCACCGAAACACAATGCAACTAGGGGAACAAAAAAATCATTACGGTAATTGAGCTATCTCCTCTGGCAGGGAATGACTGTATTGTCTGTCATTAGCTTTGGTGCAGACTTAGGCTGATGGGACACGGCTGCGCTTACACCCTCTAAAGTAATTTCAGTCCCGCTGCCTGGGTACTCTCTACTTATCCCTGGCTCTGGAAGCTTCCATTTTGCCCAAACTGGGGGTCATTTAGATACAAATGAGTATCATAACTCATGATCCTGGGCTAACACAATACTACTAACCAGTTTATGCAGTGCATTCCAAATCCAATAAAATGCAGGGAATCTGTTTTCTAATCAGAACCATATGGGCTGATGGTTGTGTGGCACTCACTGTACTTACAACGATATGGAGGCTTCTCAGCCTTTTCTAGAAGACCTGGGCACTGGCAGTCGCTTATTGCTCCTCTGTGATGATGGAACACATAATAACAGAGTGAGATGCATGCACGGCACAACTTTCTGTTTTTCTTTTGGGGGACCCATTGATCTCATTTTCTCTTATCATCTTAACTTGTTTATTTATTGTAAATGTTGGATTTCATTGAGTAGCTAATCAAAGGGACTGGATGTAAAACCTCAATTAACCCCCGCTTCATGCGCTTTATTTTTTTTTTCCAACAGATGCATTTATCTTATCCTCTGAAAATCTCTGAAGATTTTCTTTTTTCTGCTTTAGTCAGTCATATTTTCATGCTAGAGTGTGGGAATGTTTCTACTTGACCGGGTCAGTCTTTTTTTTCTGACAATTTAGCAGTTTAAAAAATATGTCAGAAACCTCCTTTCCTGATTTATATGCATTTTAATTCTTGGCACACATATTCATGATATCAGCAAATGTTAGATTCTCAAGCCTGCAATAATAGCATGATGAAATCAGTCAGGACTTTTTATTATTTCGCAATTCTGAATGGAGCAAAATGACCCAAAACTGTGATGCACTCTCATTAAAATAATGCCTTTGAAACGGATGCACATCCATTAAGCTGTATGCCTTAATGCTGCATTTCGCCTAGTGCTGCGCCCCTCCGGACCTGTGCCAGACCCACAAGAACCAGCGCCACGGCACAGTGGATGATTGATGGTAAGCAGTGTGCAGAAGTGCGACCTCTCTCCAGCTAATTTACCACTCAGAACCCACCAGCCTGCAATGCCAAGAGAAGCTGGAGCTCTCTGCATTTTCCTCCCTCATCTTAAGACCATGACACCTGTAGATTCTGCCACCCAAGCTTGGGCTATGAATTGGCAGGGAGCAGGGTGGAGTAAGGTCACTGGGCTGGAGCCTGACTTGTTTTTTTCATAGTTTTTTTTTGTTATGTCACCCCTTTTGTTTTCCCTTTTTCTCTTGGGTTCGGACTTGGGTTCAGGCCGAACCAGCGCTTATCCGGGTGTGCGACCCTGCGTAGGATTATTGGGATTTCCAGTGCCTTCGGATGGAAGCCCATCTGGCAGCGCTTATGTTATTTCAAATAGGGGAGAAGGGGGGAAAAAAAAGAGGCAACCTATTTGAGCATGGAACATATTACAGAGAGAATCCAGACTGAGGCGGAGGCTGCAGCGCATGTGGGGTCAGCTCTAATAAGTTATTGTTTTCTTTCTGGATGTGCAAGATTCCCCTCCTGTCTGGGCCTCTTTTAAAAACACACTTCGGAACGGACCACTTTTTGAGCCTCTCACCGGAAAGTTGAGCCAGCGTGGTATCCCTGCCAGTGAATGTACACCCCTCCCTCGTTCCCCCTCTTCCTCCGCCCTTCCTCCTCCTCCTTCCTTTCCGCATCCCTATCCTTCCTCCCCTCAGAGAGGCCTGCTGAAAACAAACAGGCATTAGCTCGTTATTATGTGCTTTCACAGCTCATTGATAGACACGTGTTTTTAATGACTCTAATGCAATATTACAGCTATAACTTGCCGGGGCGCTGCAGTGATTCACCAAGGTGTGGTTGTATCACTGGGATGGTCCCTGCTGAGCACGGCCATTACCGCGGTGGAGTGGACTCTCTCCCAGCGTGCTTCATCACCTTAACCCCGATGGACAGGCTTAAAGCCATGCACCCTGCACAGAGGCTATTAAGACTCCTTGCAGGGCATTGCTGTCTTTGGGCCTGTGATGGAGAGTTTGTCTCTGGTCCTCTAGAATCCATCTCTGTCCCACAGGGGCTCTGACACTAATGGGGAGGCAGCCAGGAGCATGGGATGTCTTTCATTGTAGAGTATAGATTAGCAACTTGGAGGAGGCCCTTTCACTTGAAACAGACCCTTTAGTTTAGTTGTAATTCTAAGTGAGTATATGTGTGTGTGTGTATGTTTGTGTGTGTGTGTGTGTGTATGACTAAGTGATGTTTCCTGTATCAAGAGTGAATAACTGCATAAGGTACTTTCTATGTGTGAATATAAGGGCAGCTAACCACTACAAATGAAGGAGCTTGAGAGAGAAAGAGAGAGAGAGAAAGAGTTCCACCCCTCATACTACTCAGACCTCAAGCATCTTGGAGCCATCTTAGCTGAGGCTGTTTGGGCATTGCCTTCCTCCCTCAGCCCCAAAGCTGTGGTCAATGCCGATTTATTGGTGAGAGCTCGCGAGACCAAAACACTGTATATCACACGTGTGCTCTCACTCCCAGACGGCCATTATCCCCCAAACAATGTAATCCGTGCACACAAAAGTGCCGGGCACTAATTTACGGCTCCCTGATGGATTTACACCCCGCTCACCATTAGTGTGTACATTACCCTCGGCATGTTATGTAATGGTGTTAGGGAGATTTAGGGAAAGGATAACAAGCCGTAAATTTGGGGCTTGTGGGTATCGAGACGGCTCCACATCCTGACGACGACACGAAGGGGCTGTCTTAGCTGTGTGGTCAGTAGTGGAGAAAGAGCCCCGAGGAACACCTCTGTGGAGAGATCTTCACACACACTTCAGTGCGTGTCAGTAGTGGAGAAAGAGCCCAGAGAAACACCTCTGTGGAGAGATCTTCACACACACTTCAGTGCGTGTGCAGTCACTTTCTGTTTCTGTGCCGGGATACAAAAGTCCACATGCACTTGGCAGGGCTGTCTGAAGCCGTTCCTATTTCTGTTACAGCACTGTGAAACGACAAGTTCACTTTTTAAACCTAAAACCCTATTTTCTGACCGGTAATGATGAAATGGTCAGAATTTAAGTTTTGCCAAATGCCTCTGCTCTGAGAATTTCCAGCTTATTATTATTTTTGACACGTTTACAAAAACAGTAATCAGTTAGAATGAAGAAATGCTAAGCTATTAGCTCACACTTGTTTTGGTCTTTGCCTCCCTTAATAGGTGTTAATTGTCCAGGAACACCAAGCAGACTTAGGTTTGGTATAGCATACTCCTACCTCCCAAAACCCCAAGACCTCACCCTCATACGCTCAACTAAACAAAGGTGGTATTGTGCCTCGTCTGATTTCTTCTGTTTTGTTTTTCAAGTGTTAAATAAGCCAGCCTGTTTCTCTCTCCAACCTCCTCCTCAACTGCTCCCAGGCCAGCGGGCTGTACTCGTGCTGCCTGCCGTGTGTTGGCTGGCAGGGCAGTATTTCCTGGATTGTTTGCCATTCTTAAAGGAGGTATTTTCCATTAGTTAAGATCAGTAAATAACAGAGAGAGACACAAGGTAAAAACACAGGAGCGCACGGGTGCATTTGTCAAGCCAAAAGGTCAGGCCAGGTCATCACAGCTTGGAGCAGTGAATCAGGCCAGTGGAGTGTGTGTCTGTGTGTGTGTGTGTATGGGTGGAGGGGGAGTTGTGGGTGGAGGGGGGAGTGGTGGGTGGTGGATGGGTTTACTGTTTTTAGTCATACTGTCACGGCCTCCGGAGACCTCTGCTGTGTCTATCTGTACAACGATGAGCAAATGTCTCATATTTACCCGAGTGCTTCTGTTATCTGCTGTGTTGAAACTGTGGAATTGCTAACCACCTGGCGGCCATGATGCTGGGAGCAAGAGGGGAATTTCACGATGGCGTAATGCCTCTCCTAACGGCCTAAGTGTTTGTCAGCTTATGCTTATTTAAACTTGGTCGGTGTTGTCAGATAAACTCAAAATAGTCACAAAATGACCTGCTGCACCCCAGGCCTCTTTTCAGTGATATGCCCTTGTGGAGCAGAGATGCCATTTGGAGACTGGTGCACAATTAGTAGCAGGTACTGTATGTGCTTTCACACAGTCATATCCTCAGCTGTACTTGGCAAAGAGGACAAGCACCTTAGTGTGAGAGTGCAGTCTGTCTACAGAACAACGCTTCATACTCACCTCACCTCATCTCACAGGCCTTCGCACACTCACACACTCACACACTCGTACACAATATGACTGAAAAAGGTAAAATGATGGGGGTGGGCAGAGGATGGGGTGTGCTGATGAGAGGGAAGAATATGGGAGAAGTCCGATTGCTCATCCATCAATCCGCAGCACATATCCCGTCAAATAAACACTAAAACAATTTACTGGAAATGTACACAGTGGAAGTGCCAACGCTAACACTTCTTAGCGCTGGACGTCTGCCAGGCCATTTTTCAGGGCAATATTTAATGTGAACTGAGATGTCCTTTCCATTTGAAGTCTGGTGGGAATGAGTGGCTTTCCTATATTTGGCCACAGGCTTAGGCCTGAGGTGCTGGCGCTAGGTGCCCACGAGCCCTTCCTCAGCTCTCCTGTGATGAATGGTCTTCATTTGTTTAAGTACCTGTGGCAGTTTTAGTGTTCTCACTATAAATTTACCATAACTCCTATTGGCATCCCATATGAAGAAATAAATGACACAGTGCCATTTATTCGTGGTGTTTTAATTGGCTGGAAACTGCCAGAAACACGACAAGTGCACCGGCTCAAAAGTTGCTCCCCGGAAGGTTCCGTAATGGGAGTCATGGCAACCCTCCAGGTCGTCCCAGAGACACCGAGCTCCGCTCCTGAGCTCTTTTGGAGACAACCTCAAACCACCTCACCACCCCAACCCCCTTTGTCAAAGCAGACAATAAAAGTATTCCTCTCTTTTTATTCCATTTTTCATTAGATGGACAGAAATTTAACTGAAAAAAGTGCTGAAACCATGATCCCAGCCTTATGGTAATTTGGCAAAGATAATCAAAAGAGAATTTTAGAGGAAAAAAAAGGCAGGACAAATGAACTCAGGGAATGTTCTTGAACCCCATCCATAAAATCAATGCCTGGAACAAGGGCTTACAGAACCATCAGCCTCACAATGGATGGCTTTGGACAACTTTCCACTACGCACCCCTGCATGACATAGGGGAACTATGCTATTTTTCCTCACACTTACAACCAAGCGTGTCTTAATTTGTTTAAATAATCAGGATTAAGTAATTTATGGCGCAGAACCATGCGCTGCAAGAGAGCAAAATGTGAGTTCTCTGAAGCCTGGGCTTGGTCATAATTTACACCAAAGTGCTAAAATCTCTGGCAGTGGGGAAGCACATGTATTTATGCTGACACCCCCACAAGATATGCCAGCAGAAAATAATCCGCTCCGGGTTCCACCAAAATCATATTTTCTCAGGATGCGGAACTATGGGGCCAGTAAGAGGAACACATAGATCAGGAAGAGGGGGCCAGCCCTGAGCGTCCATCGAAAAAAACAACTCTCTCTTGGGGGGAGGGGGGAGGGGTCATGCTCGACATTCTTTCTCAGCCCTTTGAACCTCACAGCACCGAAGATGGGCCCTAAAAGCAGGCCTTTAACGAGCAGAGAGCAGCAGTGAGATCATGCAGCGATTTCAGCGCTAACGTGTCAGGATGGAAGAGGGAGAGGCTATGGAGCAGGCTGATAAGGAGCAAGTAATGGCTGTGGGAAAAGCAGAGACTGTCGGTGTGCCTGCCCGCCTGACTGCCTCGACCCGACCCACGCTCCGACTGCCAAGCTGCAGCACGACTACTGCGCTACACCACGCCTTTAGTTTGGAAAGCGAGAATGTTTGATGTGTGAGTGGTTTAGGGAATTTTTGATGTGCGAATGGGTTAGGGAATATTTGATGGGCAAGTGAGAGAAGGTCTTCTCACCACAGTCAGTTACTCATGGAACCTGATGCTGCCTAATGGTATGACTCAGTCAAATGCAGAGGGATGTACCACACAACCCTTTACCAGCATGACCAGGCTCCTATCTATACTAGGAGTTAAAAAGATGCCAGAGGTCATTACAACACCAAACTTGTGTGTCAAACTATAGCGTGTACACATGGAGAGAGGTATTTATAAAACCAAGTACTTTTTTATACAGCTGCACCTATTGTCCACACATAAACTGAGGTTTCACTCACTGAAACTGGCTACTTCTGAAAACTCTGGCGATCTCTGCAAAGTGGAGATCTCTGAGCTCTCATTGTGACGTGACAATCTCTGGTTGGGTATCTATGTTTAATGTGTTTTTGACAGGTCTCTGGTTGGGTAGCTATGTTTAATGTGTTTTGTCAGGTCTCTGGTAGGGTCCCTATGTTTAATGTGTGTTTGACAGGCTTCCTTGGCTTTTTTGAGTACTGTGTGGACAAAATTATTTTTAAACATGGAGGAATATATATCAGTTTTCATAAATACCCGGCTACATGTTTACCAGGCCTGTACTGGCCTCTGTTATCCGTGTTATTGAATATATATATAGACAAGTTTGCTACTCTAAATTGAACAAAGGAAGGCTATTTTAATGAAAGCCCAAACAGAACTACTATAATCAATTCCTGCACAATTCCCCAATTCAAAAAACCTCTCCTTGATAATTGTGCACCTATTTAATTTGTATATTAACCTAATGAAAAATGTAGGCTACAATATCTGTCCACATGCTTTGAGTTGACACATTTCACGCTTCCATGAGCACCCGCACATCTGAGATGATAGAACACAGAGTATAATGGGGAACTCTACCAGCTCCATACATGCTAGAGCAACCTGGCATGATCTGCATTTGACTGCAGTAGGACCCCTCCAGGATGACACAAATCACAGTGGCATGGAAATCACTCTATCTATATCTTTATTCTATATCACACCACACATTAGAAGAGAAGGGAAAACAGAAAAAGAATGTAAAGAACTAAAATTGGGAACTACAAAGACATAGCTTACTATACAAATTCCACCTAGCTCCTGGATGACCCTGGAGCTCAGCATGTGAGTACTGACGTAAGAGTACTGTGTGTGTGTGTGTGTGTGTGTGTGTGTGTGTGTGTGCGCGTGTGTGTTTGCGTGTGAGTCCCAGCAGGTCTGTGTTTATGTGTGACCTTCAAAAAGGGCCAGAATGTTGGATGGGTCTGTGGTTTTGGCTAAAACATGCAATAAAATATACCTGAGTCTTATACAGTGCCATTATTTGAGAGGAAATATATCACTGTCTGTTTGTAGTAAGTTTATAGGTGCATGTGTTCCTCGGTGTGATCACTACTCCTGTGTAGACCCCTAGTTTATCATATGATTGAGTTTGTTTCTTTAAGGTGTGAGGACCCGAAAAGACACACCATAAGTTAAATATTATTCTTGTGTGTGTGTGTGTGTGTGTGTGTTACTGCATGAGAGAGTGAGAGAGAGAGGAAAAGGATGGAGAGTGTGTGTGTGTGTGAGTGTGTGCTATGCTGTATCTTTCCATTGTGAAGTTCAGAAAGTACGCTTTCTTGAATGATTTCTTCATAATAATTACACAAATACATAGACCAGTGCCTCTTAAATAGTCTACACAGACTTCATAATATGTTAACAGGCAAGAATTCTTTTGTTTGCAATGTCTCACTAAGACTTACTCTCAGTTATGGCAAAAAATAATGGCACATGCAACATGCAACCATAACAATACCCTTTTGATGTTTCTTTTTTTATGATTCCCACTTATCTTTCAAATCGTCCCCTGAATGTCTTTAAAGCCTACACACTTGAAGTGTTTACATCCAAGCCTCTTTTTCCAGGATTCGCTCCAGCCCAATGTCTAAACGGCTTGGGCTTCAGTAGTGAGGGGAAAGATATATTTTTTGTTTTTGTTCCTCATCTTAAAAGTACTAAAAGGCCAGAGGATGTTGAACTGTTGAGACGAGCTCCAGACTTAGTTTATTTTAGCCTTGTCACCACTGCATCAAGCAATGTGCCGCGCGCCCTTCTCAATAAACTCAAAATAAAATAAACTCTATCTCTGACATAGTCATTTCCATACGGTTGTTTTAGTGGTTTACACAAACTCGAAATGAAAGCAGTTTAAATGGAATATTTTTATTGTCCCATTAAAAGAGAACAGATCCAGACTTTGCAGATGAAAAAGGCTTAAGGGAATTGAACAAAAGTGTCACAGAGCTCTGAAAGTGATGATTGGGAACCACAAGAACCAAAGCATAGGATATAATACAGGAGCCTCAATTTCTTATAAACATTTTAATTGTTTCTAATTGTGCCCCAAACTAATTAACAGCCTCATTTATAACCTTAAGTAAAACCCAAACATTTTCTCATGAGATATTGTTATGTCTATTTTCTTTGCGTAATAACACGCCTTTGATATTTTCTAGCATGACTATTACACTGTCTTATAGCAAGACATGCATAAACACAGCAGTGTGTTGGGTAGTCTTGTTTGATCTGTATTTAAAAAAATTAAACATTTATTGTGTCTACAAAGCTGGGTAGGTCTGTGAATACAGAACCTTGCATGCCACCTCTGAACTCTGTGAGGAATTTAAAGTGATCTGTTACATCACACCTACAACACAGCACCTCATTACTTACATGAACAGGACTAGTTTCTTAGTTATCTTGCAGATATTTTCAATGTTTTGTGGGGAAAACCCCATCATATTCATGGAACATTAGCCCATTAGCCCAAGATGATCCAAAGAGGAGGCTAGCAACCTTTTCTTCTCTCTTTACAATATTGGATTGCAACATTTTATCAAGTAGACCAACATTTTACTGGTGCCAACAAGCCCTGTGAACTGCGTGTAGCCTCATCTGCTGCCTTATTTATTTTTTGTCCGTTACTGCATTGCAACTCATGCACAAGTCAGGGGTCTCTTATTGATGACATATGTTGCGGCCTAATAGTCAGGTGTTTGTACTCAAATACAATTTTGTTTTTATTTCTCTCCGCTCATCTGGAGTTTAAGACCCGGTCTCATTCAAAGATTCATAGAACTTAACCTTCCCTCCAAGAATTCTGTTTTATTGTGGCATTTTTTTGTGGAGTTTTATTGTGGCAAGGAGCACTCTGTGCTGAAGTTTGCATATGACATATTTTACATGCAGACCTCCTTGCATTTAATCAGCTGCATCCCATACCCAGTGATCTGACATTCTGATTGGTTGCTAAACTGACTAAATCAATTGTAAAGTCTTCCACTCCGAAGAGGTTTCTCAAACCATTGATATCATGTGTCTTCTATAAAATAATCAGCATTACATGATCTGTTACTGTCTTTTATCCTGTGCATGGATAAACATTTGCTACATTATTCATGAGCAGTTTTTCATTAAGTAATGGGATCAGGATATCACTTGTTGAGGCAAAGTCACAGCGAGGCTAAGATAGTCAACGTGGGAGCATAATATTGGAGTGGTGATCACCATAAAAGGTTTTACCACGGAGGCCTGTGATATACGCAAAGTTTAATTCTTTTAATGGATGTATTTCTCTTTGGAGCTAATCAGATTTTTCAAGAGGTCGACACAAAACATGTGTTTGCCATTTCATCCCCCAGACATATCACCTACTCTGCCAACAAGCTTTTCTAGTGCAATCTGTTTCAATTTTGAATTTGTAACTAACCATTCCTTTGTAGATGAGCATGAATTACTGTCATGGTCATGTTAAAAAAGCCTATTTGGAGTTCATCTCTCTCTCTCTCTCTCCCTCTCTCTCTCTCACACACACACACACACACATACACATCCCCTTTCTGTCCATCCTCTGTCTTGCAATTCCAAGCCTGTTATCTCTGATTGTGAAGACTGAGGACGTCCACTGCCAATTATCATGCTCTCCCCTCTCAACCCTCCCCAGCCCAACTGTTTACATTTGCATTGAAGTCCAGGGGGCCATTTTGAGAAACTCGCACAGATAAATGAGTGTGCTGGATTCTGGCATGGGCCGATAGTCGCTTCCAGCAGTAAACAACGATGTCCATCACCGCTATTCTCTCAGTCTCTCTCCTTTCACCCCTCCCTCTCTCCTCCCTTCCTCTCGCTCTCCTTCTCTCTAAGTCTTCCTCTCTGTGAACTTTTCTCCTCTGCCCGCGTCTAAGACCCATCCATAATGGGACCGTGGCCGGACCATGAAAGGAGTGTCCCTCTTTATCCTCCAGACAAATGATCATGTCCTGTGGCTACTGATAAGTGATCCTCCTTTAGGAGTCAAAGTTTAGCTTTCCTCTTTTGCTTCAAAGTAACTTCTGGCATGAGCGTTTGAATCCTATCAGAACATTTTTTTCTGATTAGATGTGTAATGCTCTGTGTCAGCGTGAAACCAAGTTTGGTTGCAATATCTGATTAGGTTTCACAGTTATGGGTTGCTAGACTGGCAATAAATCTCCCTATGGCACCCACTTTACCCAGTGTGTGTGTGTGTGTGTGTGTGTGTGTGGTGTGCGCGCGTACACATGTTTACGTCCCCTTTCCATCTACATGGAGCGTTCCGCTCATTCTTGGCTGAGAGAGACTCAAGCGTGTCTCGTCCTAGCAGGAGAAATGTTCTCTTTTTTTTCTTTTCCTTCTTCCCTGAGCCCAGGCTTTCTTCAGCTGCCAGATCTCATGTTGCACATTTTGCAACTTCACTTCCAGTCAGGAGAACATGGCTCATCTGTTGTGTGGATGAGGGGATGAGAGATGGCTATGGGAGGCCAAAACCACAGCCGACCCAGTACTGATTTACTACTCACACTCACTGTCCTCAGGAGGTCATCCAACAAAAAGTGACGAGAAACCAAGAGAGAGTTGGGGTGAGTGAGTGAGAAAGAGAGGAAGAAGGGGAAGAGAGAGCGAGAGAGAGAGAGAGAGAGAGTGAAAGGGGCAAACAGTACAGTCAGAGTGAGAGTGTGAGAACCTTAGCGAGACCCAAAAAAATGAGAAAAAAAAGTGAGAAAGAAGGAGTGAGTGGGTATAACAGTCTAAATCAAGAAAAAAAATCTCTCCCTCTCTTCTCTTTCTCATGCATAGCGTCCTACAGACACTATAGAAACTATATGGCTCTGGAGACAGGATGGTTCTCTTACTCCAAACCACATCCATTTAAGGTTCTGGTTCGCTCTGAGTCGCTCGGAGTGGGTCACAGCTGTCATTCAAGCCAGCGGTAAAGAGTCTTAAAGACTTTTATGGTGGCTTTATTTCTGATGAGCCTCATTTAGAGGCCAATGGCTTGGTTTGTGAGCAAGAGAAAAAAGAAGGACAGAGTGAAAGAGAGAGAGAGAGAGGGAAACAGAGAGATAGAGACAGAGAAAGAGAGAGAGGAAATGAATTAGCCACTACACAGATGGCTTTTAAGGGAAAGATTGCATGACAAATGTTCCCTGCCCTGAGGCCCCTGTGAGTTTCAATATAGCAAATTGGACGGAAAGCACCAGGACACTCGCTTTATGGCAATATGGCATCTGAAGCCCTACCAAACTGCATAAATACATATAGTAAAACAAGAGCTGCTGCCTTTAATCTTTTATATGCCTTCTCTCTGTGTGCATCTTCCTCCCGAGCAACCAAGTCTCTCTACTCCCCCCCCTCCCCTCTCCCCCCGACTCTGGTTTGGTTCCTGCTGGGTGAAATGAAGGGTAATATTTGCCTGTTTGTTCACTCAGCCAGTTCTCTGTGGCGTGCTGTTTTGCTGGCTGGTGTCGGAGACTCCTGCACCATATGAACAACAGCAGCGGCACAACTGAGTGTGTGTGTGTGTGTGTGTGTAAGGGGCGGGTGGGGGTGTGTGTGTGTGTGTGTGTGTGTGTGTGGGGGGGGGGTCAGGGAGGGCATCTGCTGCATTACCACAGCAGCACCAGTTGGGACGTGTGCTTCCTCTCTGTATGCTATACAGATCCTAGAATGTGTGTGTCTGGTCTATGGTGATCAGAGCATGAAAAACAGAGAAAGAGTGTATGTGAAGGGAACACAGCGTCTGTGAATTACAGTGTAACAAACTGAGTACCAAACTGTAATACCAGGTACTTAATAGGATTTTTTGTACTTGCAAATGAATAGAAAAGTAAGAGGGATGATTACTGCCTGAGTACTGTGTTTCCTATTACACATGTACCAACAATCAGTAGTACACACATTTCCATTATGTGCAATGTAAGTACATGTTATTACACTCTGTTACGCTGTTTGTTACATTGTAATTCATGATGTTGGTACACACTAACATGGGCACTATTTTCATCTTCAGCATTGATTTATTAAACACTTTTTAGAATCCATTCATACTCTACATATCTGACAAATTTGATTCTAATTTGATTAAAACCTGGTGAATTCCCAGTGTATATCACAGGCCTTAAATCCACACAGTGAGAAAGTTTTAGGACAACAGACATGATCAAATTCATGACATTATTTTTCAGAATGATGTAGTTTTCATCCCAGACATCTGGACGTTTTTCATAGGATGTTGAGTGACCAAGTCAAGGCAAATTGCTATGCCTGTCACTGTACGAGTGAGTGTGAGTTTGCCATCAGATCTGGACAGTATCCCTGTATTAGAGGACAGAAGACCAGGGGGGTACCCAGAGGCTGACCTGAGGTCTGAGGCCTGAGGGCTGAATTCTGGGCTGTGAGCTGGATTACTGGCTGCTGCTGAGTCCTGGCCCTCTGCTCCTTATTTCACCCTAATGGCAGGACCCCCTAAAGCCCCTCCATCCCATCCCACAGAAAACAAGTTAATAGGATATTTCTGTTTCTTCTCTCCCTCAACCTATATGTGCCTTTATTCCTGGTCACTGGAAATAGAATTTCCAAAAATTATTGTAGCGTACAAAAAAGCAATTCAGTCTACACTGCCAGGATTCATCGGAGGAGGAATTTGTTATTTCCACAAACAGCCCAAGTAATCACAACTCTGCCCACTCCAACAAATCAAATTGGCATAATGCTTACAGCCTCCCATTTGTAAATGACTCGACGACAACTAAACTGATTGACTTCGTATGTTATTGGTCATAGTGCTTCCTTCACACACTATGCTAAGGATTCAGAGTCATGACACGCAAATGCATGAAGCCACAAACAACAACAGATACAAAGAACCACATCCGTGCACACACACACACACACACACACACACACACACACACAGACACACACACACACACACAGAACAGTCTCTCAGTCTCTGGCTGTGGTCAGGCGAGGGTGAGAGAGCAAGGCCGGCTGCTCAATGCTCTGCTGCCCAGGAAGAGACAGCTGATAATTGCCTTGATGTGCTTGTCTGTCTGTGGGCTCTTATCTGCGGCCGTGGCTGGTGGGAGGTGGGTGGGGAGACAGTGCGTGGGGGGCTACTTATCCTAATGACACAGTCCCTCCAGAGGGATCCCCCCTCAGTCAACCCCCACCTCTTCTGCCCCCCCAAAGGAACCCCTCAGCGTCACACATGCTAGAGGTTTCAGACATGAAATCCATCCCCTTCAACTTCCCACAACCATACCACTGCCACTTTGGAGCTATCTCTGTTTGTGCCCTCTTTTAAACATAGAGGTCTTTAAAGCAGGCTCTCTCCCCCCATCTCTCTCTCTCTCTTCTTCCCTCTGTCTCTCTCTCTCTCTCTCCCTCTCCCTCCCTTTAAAACCAGTCCATCCTCTGTGTAATCTGACCCTTCTGTTCAGCACATCACTAACACATGCAGTATGAGAAGTCACTCATTTCCAGAAATTATTTTCCCCCAAAAAAGCAGGGGGTTTACACTGATGAAAGGCATGTTGTGCCCTTTGGGCTTTGCTGGTGTCTGTCAGGGCCGGCTGCATTAATCAGCTGGCCTGAGGGCATGTGTGTGTGTGTGTGTGTATTTATGTGTGTGTGTGTGTGTGTGTTTGTGAGGGAGAAAGAGAGAGAGTGTGTATGTGTATGTGTATGTGTATGTGTGTGTGTTTGTGTGTGTGTGTGTGTGTGTGTGTGTGTTGGGGGGGTGGCTTCCAGCATGGAGCCACTATGGGGGCCAGTGCTCGCCTCCCTGGTGTCCCTCTCTCAGGGGCTGCTGGCCCTCCTGCCGGGCCTGTTTACAAACCCCTGCCGCTACGCAGCATGCCTGCCCAGTGCCACAAACACATCAATCAGCTTCAAAAGGACCCGGTCAGCATGGCGGACAGGGCAACATCCTACAGAGATAGTGGAAAGAGGGAGAGGAGAGGAGAGGAGGAGAGAAGAGAGGAGGAAAGACTGACCGGGGCGTGTGATAGATAGAGGCAAAGGGTATGAAGAAAGAACACAGCAAAGAGTCGAAAGAGGGGAAGAGAAGCTGAGATAGAGAAGGGGTGGGATAAACAAACAAGTCTAAACATAGATTGTGTGGGGATGTGAATGTGTGTGTGTGTGTGTGTCAGGGGGTTTGAGGGAGGTGGGGGAGAGGGGGTTGTTCTGATGTCCCCCTTCTCTGGCTTCCAACAGGGCAGTTAGTTTTGCCTCATTTCAGGGCAAACGTGAGGTGCCATAGCTGACACCATGCCCTGCGAAAGGAGCCACCGGCCCTGTCAGAACTAACACCCTCCGACAGGCCCAGTCACCATAGAGGGCTTGATGAACAGCAGGGTTCTGCACCCCTGCCCCTGTGCCCATCCTGCTGACTGCCTGATGGGCCGCAGAGCCTCTGTGGTTTGGGAGCAGTGCGTTTGATATGGTTGCCGGTGCGCCACTGGATGATGGATGTTATGACTGAGGGCCAGCTCCGATCCGGGATATGGCTTGTTTTATGGTGGATAATTGGCGGGGGTGGGTAAGAATGAGTACTAAATAAGTGTTGAGAACTTTGCTGAGTTTTGCTGGCTTGGCTCAAACGGATTGAGTCTCTCATACATACAGACAGACGCACCCACATACACACACACACACACACACACACACACACACACACACATACACACACAGAGGCATAAACACTCTATCCACTCCATCAGACACCATCTCCACTAACACCACTCTCTCCTACACACACCAACCCACTCACACAGCTCTGAAGCCTTCGGGTTGTAAACTTGTGAACTCAAGATGACTTCTTTCCTCCCTTGGTCAGACCATTGCTCACTTTGTCTGTGGTGCAACTCACCACAAGTTCAAATGACTAATTTTGAGATTGCAGAGAGACCACAACGATAACTGTGATAACTGTCAGCCTGCACCTGAGGGAAAGAATCTAGAGAAGGAATAGAATCTACTGTAAGCTTGTCTGCCTTCAATGTCTCTTTGTTTGAATACCGTGTGACTTTTTCTCTTGAAATATCACTGCTGGCCTTTTGCTTGGTTACACACTTGGTGGTTACACACACACACACACACACACACACACACACACACAAATAAATCTCATATTCTCTCATTCTCTCCCCGTCTGTCTGCCTGTCTTTCAGCTTTTCTCCCCTTTTAGAAACAAAGGCTGTTGTTTGGTCAGTTTTAGGACTGGAATTCAAAATGTGCCGTAATTATCAAGTCTATTTTTTGCTGGCTCCCTTTGTCTGGGCAAACTGCTCATGAAAAGGCCTCAAATTCAGTAATCCTGAATTACAGATTCTGCAGGTTATTCAAGAGCAGCTGTCTGTTTCAACTTTACAGCACAAAGCCACACTGACAAACATATAGAGAATAATTTGGTATAACATCATCAACCATAAACTCAAACATAGAGAATAAAATGCCAGGAGTATCCATTTGTTTTTATTGTCTTGGTGCTAAACAGAGACTGCCTCCACAGTGAGAAACTCTATGCTCTCCTTGGGCTCCCATGGCTGTGTTTGTTAAACAGGAAGCTGTATAGAGTTTGGCAGAATGACAAGGACACATGCGGGGTCATCTGCCTGCAGTAGTAGCGAGTTACCTATTACCCTGCACCAGCAAACCAGACAGGAGCAGGAGTCTCAGAGTCTGGAGTCGCTGAACAGGATGTGCAGATTATAAATTGTATGTCCAAATCACTCTGATACACAAGTTCAACCCTATCTCTCGCTCTCTCTCTATCACTCCCTCTCTATCTGTGTGTGTGTGTGTGTGTGTGTGTTTGTTTCTTTGTATGTTTGTGTGTGTCTGTGTGTGTGTGTGTGTGTGTGTGTGTGTGTGTGTGTGTGTGTGTGTGTGCGTGTGTGTGTGTGTGTCAGTGGTGTGTGTGTGTGTGTGCATTCGCATTGTGCATTTGGCAGAGAGGGTCGGGCAGGCTTAATTACAGCAGTGATTAGCCGACATCACTGTCAAATTTGGCCTTGGGGGCTTTAAATCGCGGTGCGCTGCAGAGGTGGGCGGTGCGGGCCGGCTCCAGAGGGGAAAGCTCCTCCAGGTAATTACAGAGGAGAAGAGGTTACCCCAAGCAACCACAGACAGGCTGACCAGAGAATCACCCAGGTCACTTGGTGTTTTACGGCTCACTGCAGTAATGTAAGGGTTAACCATACATCTAGCCAGGTATGTAATTAACCTGTACTGTAAACCAACCATACATATACTCTATATAGCACTGTACAATATGGACCCTCATGATATATGTTTGTCTAATTGTAAGGCACTCTTCACTGATCCAAATCCCCTGTCATGATTCTGATATGATGATGTGAGGGGAATCTCGTTCTCACAGTGATGTACCCTTCTCGTTCCATGACCTGACCATAATTAAGTGCAATGATTAACAAGAATGTATTAATTACAACAACAAAATTTGCAAGCAAGACAAAATAAAATTGTGTTATATTTAGCGGTTAGTAGTTAGTGTCACATCTTGATTATGGAGCATGATACCCTGAGCATCATCATTATTTTCATGGAAGTTTTCTGCACTTAAAAAAACACGATGTCTAAAAGGGGAAAACAATTGAATCTCCTGGTTGTGTTCTATAGACAGCTGAAATGGATCTTAATGACGTTCCCTCTGTGTTTCAGAGTTACTGTGTTTCTCACCTCTGACTGCGCTGCAGTGTGCGAATGGTTTCCAGATGCTTCCCTTTGCCAAGAACTCAGGACCCGGAAGGGGATAAATTGGTGCATTATGGGTCTTTGTTGCTGCAATGACATTAGTTTATCTGACTGTCAGTGTCTCAAGAGTTAATGCAACACATTTGGAAAACACATTTGAAATTAGCAGAAGACCATGATTTGATTTTTTTTCCTTTTATTAAACATGAATGAGTAAATGTAGTGACTAAGCAGACTGTGTGCGTGTGTGTGTGTGTGTATGGGGGGGGAGGGGGTGGGGGGGGGTTAGTGTGTGTGTATGTGTGTGTGTGTGTATATGTGTGTGTGTGTATGTGTGCCTGCCTGCCTGAGTTACAGGCAGCATGCATGAGATATTATCCTCCAAACCCACATGCCCGCTACCCCCTCTTTTCTCCCTCCTACACAGACCAGAGCCATCACAGTGAGAACCAGGAAGTCTTGAGTCGAGGTGCAACATCAACAACATTCCTGCAGGATTGTCCTCTCCGCATATTTCTACCTAACACAATCAATCAAATGGCCGACTCCAAAGTTAAACTGAGGTGAGAGCTACGGGTAAATATTACAGACAGAGGTTGCCCCCCCTCACTTCTCCTCCTCTCAACCGTTCCTTCCCCTTCTCCCCCTTTTCCCCCCTCCTCTCCCTCCCTCTTTCTCTCCCCACTGCCTCCTCTATTCCTTCCTATTCACATCTTTTTCTGTGCTCTCTGTCCAAGGTCCCTATTTTTGTGCACTTCATCGAAGGTTCCGTTTCACCGGAACAGCCATTACCCTTGCAGACACACCTCGGCAGAGCGCTGGAAGGAGTGATTTAAAATGGCAGCCGGGCCAGACGAGTTTTGGTACCAGCCTGTCTCCGGTGTGTGGTGCAGACACTCTCTCTTTCTCTCTCTCTCTCTCTCTCTCTCTCTCCCTCACTCTGTCTCTGGGCCTCAGAAGGCCGAGCAGCAGAGATCGAGCACGAGACGGCCAAGCTCACCCTCCAATGTGGCCTTTTCATAAACACCGCACCAGTACCTGTCACGAGAGCCCATCCTTTTCCCCTGTGGCTTCCACTGTTTATACAGCTCAATTCTTACATTTATTCAAACATTTGCTTTTCAATAAACATACAGGACCATGCAGCGACCTGAGGGGATTTATTTATAATTTGTCACCTGATAGTTATGAGATCTTTTTTTCGACTCTCCCATCCCCCCCCCCCCCCCCAACCCCCCCGTCCGTCCACGCTTCCCCCACTCAACCGTCTCCCCTCTCCTTCTTCCCATGAAAATTAAACAAGTTTAAACGTTTGAGCCCTCGTTTCCCTTCCCAATCTTCTACTCACGTCCTTGAGGCCTTCGCAGTCAGTGAATGGAAGAATGTTGCCAAACGTGGGATTGCACCCAAACCAAAATTAGACCTCAGGGAAAAAAATAGAGAAAAAAAAAATATCGCTAAACTGAACAAGGAAGTAAAAGTACTTATCTGTGTTTAACATGCATTGAGTTTAATCTATCGGACACGTAAACATCCCATTGATAAAAAGTGCTCAGTAGGGAGATTAGAAAATAATTAAAGGGGGGAGAGTTTTTGAGTGGAATGTAAACTTTGTGAGGATCTCTGTTTCTGTTTATTTTGAAACAGCTGTAAAGTGAGAGCTCTCATGCCAAGTGTAAGCAGCTGTTTGTCACTACTGTTTCAGTGAAGAGCCACTAGAAATGGAAAACCCTCCTCGGCCTCCTCTTTTTCGTTTCCCGTTTTTCCACACAATTTAATGCCCCCATCATAAAAAGAGAGGAACGGAGGTGAACGGTGGGGTTTTGTGTATGTTATAAGGGGGTGGCGTGAAGTTCCATGACTGACACGGTACCAGTCTGCGATTCCTGCCCATATAAGACTTCTCTCACCCCTCTGACTTGAGTCACACGCACAACTGCCGTGAGAGTTTTGTCTGATCCACACATTCGCCGAGTTACTTTCATACCTTTCTCTCTGTCTCTTGTGTGTCTGTTTGCATCTCTCTTTCTTTCTTACTTTCTCTCTGTCTCTCTCTCTCTCTCTCCCTCTCTCTCCCACTAACTCCACTCTAAACAGAACTGTGATCGCAGCCAAGGAGCTCTAGAGGGATTTGTAAGCTTTGCGTCTGGCTCGCACCGAGGCCGAGTTTTGCGGCAGAGCCATGATTTAAGAGCCTTTCGCGCACTCCAGTCATTTAAGTAGGAGATCCTCATATGAATGATTCCAAGAAATCAATCCAGAAATAATCTGGCAAAATCACTGTGCACCATGTGGTGCTTGCAGCTATTACACAAATACAACTCTCCATGGGGGCTTTTCACAGACAGTCTTAAAGAACAAGGTGAGGAATAAATCAAGTAATAAGAGTTAAAGAATCAAGAGCTAAAACGCATGTAGCTGTTCCATTTCGGCATATCCGTATGCTATGAGTCCAGTAAGCTAAGTAAATCTCTGATCTGATAGAATCTTTCTTCTGTCGTGTGAAAGTGTCGCAGGAAGCATCAGACTCCAAGGGGGAAGTCAGTGGTGTACATCGGCAGCATGCCACATGGAAAAACCTGACCGGCTTTGTTTACATGCTTGCAGACTGATTTATCTGTGTGTATGACACCCAGCGAACAGAGCATCTCCCTGGGCTTTTTATTGCAACCAATGGAATGTCTATTCTCCTAGGCACTCGGAATAAAGCTAGACTTCTCTCTCTTTATTTCTTGCTCTCTGTCTTTATTTCTTTTTCTCTCTATCTCTGCTGTGTATCAGTTAGGACAGCTTGCTTTGACTACAGTAGCCATTTCTATGTAAGTGAGCATGTATTCCCACTAATGGGGTCATTTAATGAAGGTGTTATTGTATATTTAGTCCATGTGTCACTTCTAAATCCTTTGAAAAGTCCAACCATTACAGACCTCGTCTTGTACTCCCACTCTCGTCACTGGCCCTCTCCCATGCTTTGAGTGTCTCATGAGATAGACATCACAGTAGTGCTATCTAAAACAACCATGCCATTTCCCCCTCTGCAATAACAAGCCTTTCTGAGATAATCTGCCAATCATGGCATCAAAATGCACAGATTTTGCCAAGTCAAGTGTCAGTCACAAGTGATAAAATGTAGGTCATCAAAACAAACAAAAAGTATACGGTAGATAAGCTTGGCCAAAGTCAGATAAGCTGCACCTGATGACACACGCTTACATTTTATATAGGGTACCAGGTTGAATGCATACTCTGCACTGAGAAGACTTCTTTGGTTTTGAACAAAATGCATCGCTACTCCCCTTACCCCGACCCAGTCATACAGGGCTCCCCTCACCCCGACCCAGTCATACAGGGCTACAGCATTCTCTCAGTAGCACAAGCCTCTCTCTATCTCTTTTCCCTTCCTTTTCTCTCCCTCTCTGTCTTTTCTCTTTCCTTTCCTCTCTGTCCTTCCAATCTCATTGACATCTTCATTTTTTTCACACACAGTTCTTTTAAATGTCAGTGTTGATGGGACTGGGACTGGGCTGGGGAGGGGTGGTGGTGGTGGAGTGGTACAGGCTTAGGTACGGCACTGCTGTGCTGGGTGCACTATGGTTCAGGAAGGTCAACTCTGGGCTAGTACGCATAAACTCATCCCTAGTTCCCAGACTCTGCAGGGGACGGGGGCCTCTCTCTCTCTCTCTTTCTCTCTCTCATTTCCCTCTCTTCTCTTCTGTTCTTTCCCTCTAAGCGGTGAACCCTCAGTGGGGTTGGGTCGCAATGGAGCCAGGCTGCTGGTCATCGATCAGCTCTTATCAGCCCTTCCCTGACAGTTCAGAAGCGCAGCTGGGGGGCCATTCAGAGAGGGCCCCTGGAGTGGGATGGATGGAGAAAGAGAGAGAGAGAGAGAGAGAGAGAGAGAGAGACAGACAGAGAGAGAGAAGCATCTGGATGAGACTGAACTCTCTACTCTGTCTGCTGTTTCTGGGACGTTGCTTAGACGTCTGTCCTAAGCACAAGATATTAGTACTTTAGGCAGCCTGATAAGAGAGAGAGAGAGAGAGAGAAGAGAGAGAGAGAAAGACAGGGAGAGAGAGAGAAATGGATAATATGCTATTGGGCAGACGGGGGGTTAGATGATAAATCTGATGACAAATCGGTGACATCACTCAATCATGAATCCATCAGACGGGTAAAGACACTGGCCCATGCAGGAGAGAGTTTAATTGTACACAGACTGCGTGGCGAGTGTGTAAATGATCACGTAGATAGATATTGCATAGATAATGCTTCTGAGGGGTTTTCCAGCTAGCCGTAGCCCCTAGCGCAAAGATGTCCTTTTCCTTGGTGGTCCTCCCCATCACTCTTGAAATGTACAGTCTCCACACAAATCCAATTACTTGTCTGACCTCTGCCTGCAACACACTGCCACCATGGCTAATTGGCCCAGCGCTCCACAAAGGCCCATCTCAGACTCCCAGTCCTGCGGCCGTCGGGGAGGAGAATGTGCGATTTGTTTAAGCTGGAGGCCTCCCTCTGGAGCCCGGCGTAGAGACGGGTGGCCAGAGGCTGGGGAAGAGGGTGTGTGGTAGCCTACGGGGCTGGGTTTGGGGAGAGGCTGGAGAGGAGGGTGTGGGTCTGGGTAGAGTAGGACTCAAGTTTGAGGATTCATTTGGATCTTTGGTGTTTTCTGGGCATATGACAAACCTCTACACTTAGAATTGTTTGATTACAAAGTGTTACTTTGTTACAGTGTTCCAAAGTGAATTTTACTGACAGAGGGAAGAACCAGAGAAGGAAGGGGGTGACTAGTTAGTGTGGTATGGGTGGCTCTGTGACAGTGATTACTTCACAGTGGAATCCACATGGAGATAGGGGCTGTTGTGTGGATTGATAGAGACGCACTTATCATGGGCTTGGTCTGGGACGGCCACTGGGGTGATGGCAGCAAGCCTCCCCCAGGGAGACTCACACGTCTGTGGGATGTTGTCGGGCAAAGGGGGTGACCCCTGGTCATCCCACCAGCCTCTGGGGCGAGGAACTTTTAGCTGGTGCCGCACACTAAAACAACCACAGACCTTGACCAGGTCATGCATACTACATAGCCTGACATGCCATCAGTGACCCTTTGCTTAGCATTTTCCATCTCTGAGTCACTGTCAGTTTCCCTATTCCAAGTCTCTTTCTTCCATTCTCTTTTCTCTTTCATTTAGGCTCATTCTGTGGGGCTACTGTAGGCTGTTTTCAGGGGGAATAGTTCTGTTGAGGCTTGACTGACACAGGCCAGTATTTGATGGTTGAACTGTAAGTCTCCATTGCCTTTCTTTCTTTCTCTCTGTCTCTCTCTCTATTTCACAGCTCATTTCAAAGGATTTTTGGCAAATATCATCATAACAGAAGTGAAGGACCACTAGAAATGCTAGTGTTTAGTGCTATTAGCATGCAATAGATATTTTTAAAAAATCAAAGAAAAAGGTCCCTTCTTTCTCTTGTGCTCACTGCTTTTGACTGGCAGAGTGGACTTGTAGACAGTTGGCATGTTGTTGTCACTGATTCACCAGGACAACACGGTCATTGTTCGGAAATGGGCATTGACTTAATTTAAGACACAGCCATTCAATTGGACATGCTGCTCATAGTGGAATGGTTGAATAGGAGAATTGGTACTTCTGAACGACAAGGAAGATGTAAGGCAAGACGACAGAAATTTGTCCCTCTTTTCAGGAGACAATGAGCCCACTCGCACAGTAAGAAGTCCTTTGCAAACACCCAAGTGCCCCCCCCCCATCAGTCACTGTCACCATTACTCCACCAAGACACTTTTTAGCCCCTGGCACCATGTAACTCCTCGCTGGTGTTTTGACACATCCCCCACGCCCCTGACACATCCCGAGACATGTCTCGTGCTGCAGGACGAGGCTCGGCTGACGGTGGTGTCTCCCCTGCTCTCGTGAGTGCCGGCGGTGCTGCTGCAGACAGACCAACAGTGATTCTGACGGCTGCGCCTGTGCCCTCCTGGTGTACCTGGCGTAAAATGAAACTTGACCTCCATAGAGAGACTGAGGAGGGGGGCGCTCTGGATAGACAGTCCTATTGCTCACCACATGTTTCTCCTTCGCCCAAGAGAGCACAGAAGAGCCCAGTATAACGTGCAGTATGTTTATTGCATGAGTTTAAGCCTGCAGCTTTATGTTGACGTCTACCCACCATGAATCAGGGAGAGATACTGCGCATGTAAACGCCAACTTGTAAAAGATATACGGCACCATAGCAGAAGAACTGAGGACCAGTTGCAGTGCACTGTTGACGTGTCTAGTGAAATGGATTAGTTTAACTGCCAGTGTAAGTGTGGGTGACGTGTGTGTTTGTGTGTGTGTGTGTATGTGTGTGTGTGTGTCTGTGTTTGCATGCTTTTATGTGTATATAATGCCTTCACATGGGAGATAGGCTCTGGTTCCCACACTTCCCTGGACATCAGGTCTCTCCCTCTCTCTCTCTCTCTCTCTCTCTCTCTCTCTCTCTCTCCCTGTCTCTTAGCCTCTCTCACTCTTTTTCTTCTAGACGCCTTCGAGCAAAACACAGCAGAGACAAAGCCAGCAGTGGAGCCAGGCTGATAAGTCTGTTCACATCTGTCACTCACACTGCCGAGGGGCAGGTCAGACAGCACAGACACTCTCAGCCTGTCAGCCTGTGCCTGCCCACCTCCACAAACACACTCTAGTCTCTCTACAGCATACTCTCTCCTGCAGTCTGTCCTTCCTGTACCTGCGTATTTGTTTTGGATCACTCACTGTAGTTTATCAGGCTCCTATGGTATGCTATTATCTGTGTTTTATGAACACATAACTCTCAAGAGATTGGGCTGTTAAGTTATTGTTTACAAGGTATTAGGGTGTCTTTGTGTGTGAACTATACTTCCTATGTCTGTTTTGTTTTGGTGGAATCAGAGGGTGATTGTGCCTCTTACTTTCTCTGAGAATGAGGAGGTTGGGGGAGGGGTGGTAGCGTGGGTCCTCGTTCCTCTGCTCAGTCCTTGGTAGTGCATAGCTTTGTATAAATATGGCAGTTGCTCATCACTGGCTTTGTCTCTCCCTCTCTCTACCCGTCCGCCTGTCTCCCTTGCTCTCTTTCTCTGGCCCATCTGTGTCTTTGATTATCTCCTGGCTCAGCCCAGGCATCAGATAACAAAGGGAGAAAATGATTAGTAAAAGAACAGAAAGCTTAGGGAGGCATTATGGTCTCAGCGGGCCAGTCGTCCAGAGGGAGACTCAAAGGAGGAGAGGCAGCCACTTACCCACGAGGCTGAAAGGCAACAAATCCCCCAAGCCCAGCCCTCATACACAAGACACAAATGAGAGCCATATCCCAGATCATAGGGTATTTACACATGAGTCTGTTTGTAATACATGTTAAGGACCCCTCCTTCTCTGCACTCCTCTCCTTAGAACGAAGGGAAAAAAAGATCACTTTGCCATTTGCCTTTTGTTGTCCTGTCTCCAACATTTTTTTTTCAAACAAGGTAGACAGACTTAAGGGGTCACTGCCAGGGCTGACAGTGACTCAGCATTTGTTAACACTTGTTTCCTTCCTTATGATTTACATGACAGAATAAGACGCCGTCCACACAACAATGTTTTTCTCTGAAAACGGAGACGTTTTTTGAGTTTTTTGAAAAGGGGTTCCAGAGTGGAAAAATCTGAAAACGCAGTCATTTCGTTGTCGTGTGGACAAGCAAAACGCAGCTTTTTGAAAATGATGACGACGCCAACCCATCACTGTCACATGACCAGAAGAGCGATAAAGACCCCGGCACACAACAAGCGGTAAAAATAACAATGGAGGACAACAGAGTTGTGTTTGTGCTGCACATGCGTCTAACTTTGTTAGTACTATTACAACAAAACCTGCTGTTGTTGTTGTGTTTGTTCGGTTTGAACTAAGCAGGCAGAAGAGGAAGGACTCTACACACATGCGCTCTCTGGTGTTGGTGTGTCCAGTGGCTATGGCTGTATCTGTTCTGGACGCGGATATTTTTCGCTCCGACTCGTGTGCGGAAGTGGATCTTTTTCAACTCGCAAAATAAAGAAAAATGGGACTGTTGTTGTGTGGACGGGGTCTAAGACATGCAGGCATGGCAGGACTCTTCACCTAACACAAGACTCACCACGCCATGGTATAATCTTGCAATCTCTGCCTGCTGTAAACCTGTGTGCTGTGATTTACCACACGACTGATCAGGCTCAGTTAGCAAGAGATCACACCAAGTGACCGCATGTGAAAATGGATGTGTGAAAAATCATTGAAACAAACATGTCTGATAATTCCCTGTTGAGTTGCTAAATAGAAGGCCATATGCTGACTAAGGCTGCAGTGGAGTCTCCATGGCAGACAAAACAGCTCCTTGCCACTGTCATGGCCCAGTTCAGAGGCAAAAAAGAGAGCAAACCATATGAAAACCAAACTAATAGCTTAAAGCTGTTGATACTTTGACTTCAGAGTCGGGCTACACACATTCTTTGGAACTGGCTGGTGGGAGCCCCCTTTTTTTGCCATTAAGGAAATTACACCCTCCCAATCGCCAGCTCTGCCATCTTCTCTCTGTGTCATGCAGGGACGCCCACAAAAATCTCTCAGGACAAGAACATATTTTGGCAGCAATTACGCCCCAGAGAAAATAGCCCAGCTGCTGTCCTATGATGTGCTGGGGTGTGTGTGGCAGACTGTGTGTGGGGTACACCTGTGAGCGGTTACCACTGCCTCCGTTCACAGCCTTCAACATTATGTCCGAGTGTCAAAGAAAACATTTTTGTGTTAAAGTATGATATTAGTCCCTTTTGATGCCTTGTGCTCGTGTAATTGTGGGAAGCATGACTGAAGCTACAGTGTGATGCCGGCTTATTTTTTCCATGTGATGTGGTTATGTGCAATTGCCCTCCTTACAGATCGCCAGTTATTTGCCTCATTGAGAGATGTGATTCTCTCTAAATATCTGTTTTTAATACATGCAAGGTAAAAAGCAACCCAGTTCATCCTTTGAAGGAGAATGGCAAAACAGTTTACTTTTCATTCTTGTGAAGTCATGTGACAAATTGTTGTTGTCCCCTCCAAATGAGATATGTCAATAAGTAGCCTCACATAACAATATGCAGCTTGCAGGGAAGGAAGACATTCCCAGGAAATGAGAGTGTTAGAGGAAGATTGACAGAGAGGTTTAAATATGCCGAGTTTCAAACCTCCCATCTTGCACCGTCACATGCTCAGAAACATCTGTGACATGACAGTTCTCCCTGAAGCTGAATTTGGGTCTGAAATCAGGCCTTTTGTCCAGTGATCTACTGTAAAAAAGCTTCCAATCTTTTCCCACAGTGACTTTTAAAAATGACATATAATATCCACTAAAGCTCATATTCTCCCGTCCACTTCCTCTCTCTTCCTCTTTCTCTCTCTCTGTCTCTGATGTCTTTTACTCTGTGAAAAAAAAAAATTAAAGATTTTGATACAGAGGATCTTTAACTTCATTACTGTGTCCCATTTTAATTAGAATAGGCTGAGTTATGCCTGTGATCTGGGTAAAGTTTGGCCAAACAGAAAGAATGACTTGAAAAAACATGGATATGAAAATTATCCATATTATCCAATATCCATGGTAACAAATTCTCAAGCAAAAAATAATAATAATAGAAAAATAACATGGCCTCATTCGATTACATCATCAGCGCCAATGGCCATATCTCTGTTCACTCGGCTGGCTCTGACATCACATCCTGTTCTGCTGTCTCTGGAGACTGAGCTGCTAGAGCTGTTTCGCGGCCTACTCTTGTAACACCTGGCATCGTACTCTGATGGAGCATTCTGGGGATTAGGAAGAGCAACTCCCTGCACTTTCTCACTGACTGGCTAGATTATTTTATTACCATTGAAAAAAAACCCTAACCAAAGCACTAATTTATAGTCCACCACTCAGTTTTTTTCCTTTTTTCATCTGACAGCTAAGTGAACTCCACTCCCTGTCTGTCTGTCTAAATGTAGCTGAACAGACCTATTTGATGTTTCACAGTAACAGTAACAATTCTATGACAATGTTTTCTTCGACTTCAATCTGACCAATAGATATGGAATACCGGAAAAATAGAATAATGGGATCACAGTTAATGAAAAGTCCTGATATATGGAATTATTTCATAGGTGTCCTGTTTCATGGACCTAATAGTACCACTTAATAGTCAGATATCAGAATATCAGAAAATAGTATTTTTTTTTCTTTGGTGGTTAACTATTCATATCCAGTGATTCCTAATGTGTGACTTATTTGATTTACTGTAGTGGTTTCACTCTGACACTTATCAATGAGCATTACTGCCATGAACATACATATGAAAAGGCCACCCTTTCTGATTTCATTACCACGCATGTGACTGGGACCACTGACTGACTACATCTGAGATCAGGTTACTGACAGGCTGGCTATTTATGAGTGTGTGTGTGTGTGTATGTGTGTGTGTATAGTGTTGTGTGTGTTTTGTGCGTGTGTTCGTACGTGAGGCCGAGTGCGACTAGCCCAAGCAGCAGTGGTGATTTAGGAGTCCGTTTTCCTGTTTCCAGTGCCTCTGTGCTTTTCCTGCGGAAATGTAATTGCAGGAGGTGAGGTGAGTGTGGCCTGGCTCTCCCCACAGCCTGCCCTAAAATGGGGCCAATAAAGCCACTTTTTATGGAGCGTCACCCGAGCCGGCTCCTTCATCTCGCAATTGGAGGAGACAGTACCACATTCATTTCATTCATCCGTCTGAGCCATCACCCCCACCGGAGGAGCCTCATGGGCACACACACACATACACACACACTTTAGTGCCCATCAGTTGGGGTCCACTGTGTGGCTGGCATTTTATTGATCAGATGTCCAACAGACGGACCAAAAAAAAGTACTAACCAAGATAGAGCTGCATATCTACATTTGAAAGAGGTTGTGGTCAAAGGTCCAGATTCACAAGTTGATGTGCACGATGTGCAAACCACATGGTTCTTGACTGACCAGTGCACTGTATCTGGACATCTAGTGGATGTCTCCACAGGGAGGGATATCCTGAGCCTAAAAATAGACTGAGGTAGCGCTATGACATGCATATTTGTAACTGTCTGATGTATATTCTATAGTGGTATGATTTTGTATGGTTTGACATGGGGTTCAATTCCCAGTTTATCAGTGTCCCACCTTATCTGTAATCAGATTTCTTTGTGGCGGCTGGAATGTTACTAATGTTTGCTAGTGTTTAGATTTAAGGAGCAAAACAAACTCATCTGGTAATTGCTATGACATAATGTTGTGGTTGAAAGATCACAATGTATGTTGTGGTCTGGATAAAAAGAAAGCTATTCATTGTGTATGTTAGATAACCAAGTATGTGAAAATAAAATGGAATACTGACAGATTGTAGGGGACTGAGAGTTGTTGATATAACTGACTAAATTCATGACATGTTTAGAGTGTGCGTCCATGTTTTTGGTGCCCTGTGAGATCCTTCAGTTGTCTTTATGTCACCCAAGAGAGAAAATATGAGTTTCATGACATAGTTGTGGTCAGCTGAACACAAGTTAGCTTGTGTTCGACATACCTCTCCTTCTCTCCCTTTCTCTTCTCCCCACATAATGCAGTTTTTTAATTGCTTCCAGTCCTTGGGAAAAAGGCGATTTTTTGGAGCAAATTATATGGGTGCATTCCACCTCGTATATATGTCAGGCATTTCATCAGCAGAGCACTTTCAAGGGGGAGGTGGTAAGCAGCCTTGACATCAGCTGCAGCCTAGCTCAAAGCACAATCCATTCATTTTAAGCCCTTGGATATCTCTTACATGCTAGGACGATCACTTAAGAAGAGGAAAGTAAGAAAGAAGAAAGTAAGAAAGAAAGAAAGAAAAAAAGAAAGGAAGGAAGAAAGATGGAGAGGGGGAGAGAATAAAAGAAAGAAAGAGCACACTGCCTTTTAATCAGACGAGGTGCCTGGCCTGACCTCTCGGTGTGCGTGAAGATAATGTGTGTGCTTGGACTCCATGCACGGCAGAGACTGTGTGTGGGTTTTCAGCATTGACTCGGACAGGTTATTGGATATGGAGGGAGTTCAAGGATTGAGCTGCAGACCTGTTGAGTTGTAGTGATGATTTATTCAACATGGGCCCAGACTTCAGGGTGTCGTGGGGTATTGGGGGGGGGGGGGGGTCATTTTCAAGGGAGTCATACTGTGTGAGGAGGAAAGCAGGTTTATTGGTTGATGAAACATCATTGAACCAGCTGTTTCCGAAGCTCTGTATTACACCTCCCCCCACTCCCCAGATCCCATTACTCCCTTCTTCTGAAGCAGCTTCTTATCTAAAGTATCATTCTAATAGTGTGTGCTTCTACAGGCCATCCATTCTGTTCACCTCCCTGTCCACACTCTGATGCCAAACATGACTGCAATGCAGCATTATGTCTTCTCATTAAGTGGGAGTCATAAATACGGTGATGTTACACCTGGTAAGTGGAAAATGCTTGTCGATTTCCATCTGAATATTGGCACTGTGAAGCTAGGACTTTGGACTGTGTCTTTGAATGGCTCTTAGATTACATTTTTCTTGTCTTCAAAGAAATGACCCAAACAAGCAAACCCTTCTTCCTTTTTTTTTTTGACAGTAGGCGGGCCTCCCTGTGTTATTCAGTGGGTGTACACACTCATACAACCCAGTGATTTCACTGAGGGAGAAAATAAACCACAGCTGATAAGGCCAGCCACAGAGGGGAGAGGATTACGCACATACACACACACACACACACACACACACACACACCATTCTCCCAAAGCCAAAGCACTACTTTTAGCCTCAGCAGTTTGGAGGTGCTATCACAGAATAAATAGGTCTGCAACAACAGATAATGCGCTGATAGTTTGAGGCACTTCACTTTTTCCACACATAAACATGCACACGTCATTTCAGAGGAAAGTAACCGGTTTTATCATTGAAAGGGGGGGGAAAGGGCCCTAGCTTTGTCCCGCATTGTTTTGGGAAACACTCAAATCTCCCCTTTTTTGTTCTGCTGTGACAGAGACTCAGTGTCACTATGGCTTACTCTCCACGCAGAGAGTGACTTGCCACACAATAACACATAACACCATGGTCAAACCTAAAGCCTGAATCTGAAGCAACTATCAGCTAGCAACAAACCTTCTACCTAAATGGCATGTCATGCTACATTAGCTCTATTTATGCCTTGGGTCGTCAGCCCAGAAACTGGATCCTAGACCACAAGCCCTTACACAATCAAGAGCCATATAAATGCCAACATTCGAACACAACATTCACACACAACATATGAACATATTAAAAAAAGAAAAACATTAACCTGGTACTATGTTCATAATAGTGTAACCTACAATGTCATGTTACATTTTTGTTACATTTATAAAAATGTACTTAAAGCAATATAGTGTATGATCTCCATCTTGCGTCAGTTCAAACATACCAGGTATCCATCAAGTGCTAAGGGGAGAACCTTCATGTAGGGAGGGTTTGAAACCACTTGCAACGACATGTAACGTTTGATTCACACTGCCACAACTCCCCTCTAAAATGGTTTTGTCTGGTTGTGAATCTTCAGTCTGAAATGGCCTTAAGAGTGACAGAAATTGGCAGGGCTCCTACCTGCAGCTACAGTGTTAGCCTTTATTAGGCAGTAGGCCTAGTGTTAGCTTTTATTTTGAGGTAGAAGAACTACACATTGTGTTACTCTAATCCTCTGTAGTTGTGGTACATGCTCAAAATGACATGAAGGCTGGACAGAATAGAAAGAAGAAAAGTCAACATATGGAATTGCTCTCTTAACTGAGTTTTACTGAACCGCCACCTGGTCCACAGGTGTTTAGGAAGACTGTATGTCTGCGCAACTGTCTCTCTCTCTCTCTCTCTCTCTCTCTCTCTGTGTGTGTGTGTGCGTGCGTGCGTGTGCATGTGTGTGTGTAATAGGGAAGGTATTTCGGTACCTTGTATTTCTTGTTGATGTCTTTCTAGGTTCTGTGACGGTCTGTCACATTTCTCTTTGTCCACCTCTGTTTTCTCTCTCTGTCTCTCTCTTCTCTCTCTCTCTCATACACACACACACACACACACACACTCTTCCACTCTACCTGTAATGATGTTTTTTATCTTCAGTCCCACCCCCATTGCCTCTCCTTTGTTTGCCACAGTGAAAGTGCTGCTGGTCATGGAGCCACTTAATGGGGTTAAAATGGCAGCTGCTGCCCCTTCTCTCACCCACCCCTCGGGCAGGAACACAGAATGACCCCTACACACACACAGACAAGCACACACAAGCACACACACACACACACACACACACACACACACACACACACACACACACACACACACACACACACACACTACGGGAGACTCGCCCACTGCTCCACCACCAAGCCAGTCAGCAGCCAGGTGAGGCTGAGCAACAGGTGCGTCAGTCATCTGTCTCTGATGCTATCTCCTACTGACCTGTGACACCTCAGCTCTCTCTGCTATCTAGATCCCCATCACCTCAGGGACTAATGCTACATGACACACGTTCTTCTCTCTTCTCTCTCTCTTTCCTTCTCTTTCTCTCTCTTTCTATCTCTCTCTCTTTCCCTCTCTCTCTCTCTCTCTCTCTTGTTTGAAAGGGTGCTCTTGTAGTTGCCTTAGCCTTATCTTTCATTGTTTGCTGGCGACTGACTGCTGGAGTTTGATGTGATTATGGGTAATGAAGTTTCAAGCTTGGCTAGTTCACATTGACTGTGCTGAATACGGCAGCACCAAAGCAAGTCCTGAAGCCAGTCTGTCCTTCTCTGTCCATCTTTCTGTCTCTCTCCTGCCCTCATGGTCTTGATGTTTCTCACGGCCTCAAGGGTCCAGAGCCGGGGTCACTAACTGAATTAACTTATCTTGTCGGTTTGTTTTTCTTAAACAAGATTATGACAAAAACATACACTTGTAGGCCTACTTGTTCATGCTAACAACAGTGGATGCCTGACCAGTGGCCAAGCACAGACTGCAGCACTTTGATCCATAGCATGCATGTGTTTAATAATCATTTAATAATAATCATATTATTTTACCAATATTTATTTTATAATGTTTGTCCACAGTCCACGACCAGTAATACTTGATTGTTTTACTATGTAAATGTAAAAAAAAATTTGTTTTAAATTTCATCTATATTTTTAAACACTATTCAAGCAATGTGTATGGGTTATTTTAAATGAGTCAGTTCAGAGACACTGAGGTAGCACAAGCATGACCTCAAGCCTGGTCTGCACTGGATGTGTAAATGTTCCATGAATATATGTATATATATATATATACATATATATGTATACACTTTCTTCTTTGTGTGCTGAAGTCAGGTCCGTTGATTAGTTGATTATGCTACAGTCTAATTGCTGCAGCATATGCAGCCACCCAGTCAGGCAGAGGTTTCTATTAAGGACAGCCACCACCTGAATGCTCTCAGGAACGGGATTTCACAAGGACCAGTCTGAGCACTCCCTTTCTAATGAGAAAGGGTCATTCCTGTGGGATTCGCTTCTCTCTGTGTCTGCACTAAGGAAACATTACTTCTTCCACTTTGGCCACTCACATTTTCGTTGGCCCAGGGGTTGGCAATCATATTTAACATTCCTCATTTAGTGCATAATGGACCGAAGCGCAGCCAAGAAGTGAAAGAGTGCAAGAGAAAGATCAAGCAAGAGTGAGAGAGTGAGTGAGAGAGACAGAGACAGAGAAACAGAGAAAGAGAGTTGCCTTTTCAAAAGAGTGTAAGACAAAGCTTTTAGTGGGAATAAACACTTTTGAAAACAGCTGGCAGGGAATCAGAGAGACCTGAAGACTGAAATTGATTACTGCTCAGGGTGCACACACTGCAACCTAACGACCATTTTTATTGGAATTTCAAGGAACAAGCTGATCTCACTAATTGGCCTGCATGGTTTCTTTTTTGAGGACTCCAAAAGGATACCCAGAGCCATTAATATGATGCTGCACTCAGAGTTTAGACTTGCCTCCACTTAAATCAGATCTCAAAAAGTCGAACGTTTCTAACCACTGAAGAATCCATCTGAAAAAAAGAGTAACAAAATGGCAATACTTGTCTATTTATGGTGTCTCAGTTTATTGTATTATTTTGGGATGTTGTGTCTCCTTTTCTGTGTGTTTGTGCATGCGTGTGCGTGTGTGTGTGTGGGCTTGTTGTTGTGTTTCACCCTTGTTGGATAGCAGTCCGTTTAGAAAATAGCCCCAGTGCTATTTATAGCTAAGGTCCAAAAGCCTTAGTGCACCTTAAAATAGAGGCCTGTCAGTGGAGTAATTATTCCCCACAGGAGGGATCGTTTGACAAGGCACAAGGCACAGGTCAGAGGTCGTACCCTGTCTGCCTCCCTGTTTGCCAACATCAGAACTAGCTTGGCTACACCATGCTCTCTCCCTGTATGTGTCTCTCTCTCTCTCTTTGTGCTTCCCTCTGCCCTCTGTCTCTTTCAACTTTTTTTCTTTCTTTTTTCTCTTCTCTCTCCCTCTCTCTGTTTATTTGTCTTTAATTGTTTCCACCCCTCTCTGTCTCTGTCTCTGTCATTTTCATGTGGATCCCTACAACAATTAGCCCTGCACACGACAACAAACAGGAACCACCGGCACAAGCAAACAAGTAAAAACCGACATTCAGCCCACCGTGCCCAAGATGCTATTACAATTCCATTCAGCACAACCCAGACCAATACTTTAGTCATTTGCGAACACGTCACGGTGGTTTCAGACTCCGGCCTCCTCTATTTAAGCAGCAGTGATAGTCTGTGTCTCTCCTGCGTCTCTACGGGTGACTGATTGGTAATTATGATAAAGCACTTCTTGCCGCGAGCAAATTGAGCCACGGGAGGCTCCCTCTGCCCTCTGCAGTGATTGATCGTTTGTCTCGGCGGCCACATCTTTAAGCGGTGTGTGTATTTTTAAAACTCCCAGCAGGCTCTGCTCTGGTGCCTGATGGATGGGGAAAGAGCTGTGCACGAGCAAATGAGTCGCAAGGCCCAGTTGCCCCAATCACGAATGCAGAGGCAGGCAGAGTGGCAGAAAGGAGCTCTGCGTGCACCAGAGGGCCGACACTTGGGGACTTTGATTGAGAGCGAGGGGGGCGAGGAAGTGCCCGTTTATTTGAGTTGCCCAAATTCTGGCTGATTGTGTCTCATTTAGAGTTGGTGCTAGATTGGCCATGTTGTCAGTGATGGATAGATCTGCAAAAGAGCTGCCATCTTTTTTTGCCATCTGTTTTTTTTTTTTACAGAAATCACCACATAGCTGTTTTCAAGTTCTTTCAGATACAAATGATGCTGGACCTTTTGACCATCACTGTCACTACCTGCGGCTCTGTTCTAATTGAGCTTCACTTCAAGAGAGCATGTTACCCTGGGTGCCTCTGCAGGTTACGGACCTTTGACCTCTTTTGGCCTTGAAACAGGTTGTGAATGTCATGGAAGCATGGTGTAGGCGGTGTGGGATTTGTGTGCTGTGTGTGTGTGTGTGTGTGTGTGTGTTTGGGGGGGGGTGGTGTTTGTCAGAGAAAAGGAAAGTATTTGATTATTTGTAAATATATTTCTCAGATGGCAGTGGTAGAAAAAAATGTCTGAGCAAGCAAAATGTTTTCTTGCTCAAACATTTTGTCTATTACTAGTGCTATTACCATTTGACAAATTCCTTTGTACCCCCTTGACACTTGAACAGGTCTTGAACAGGTCTCGGCAGGTAAAGCTTCTGTCCTCTGATCAAAGCAGAGGTATTATTGCTAAATGACAACTCTTACAATTCACCTGACAGATGTATTACAGTCATCTAAAGGCAGCTGTTGATGCACTCATGTACAATACGAATGTGTTCTCCTTGTGCAGTCTGTCGGTTATGACTTACAAAGCGCTCTTGACATGGATTCAACATTATTACAGAGGAAGTTCATGTATAGCTGACAGGCTATTGACTCTCTGTCAGAGTAGTGGCCTGCTAAACATTTGCTGCAAAGCAAACATGCCCTGCAACAAAAGAGCAAAACTAAAAACAAACCGCTCCATAAACGGCAACAGGCAGAAAACTGCCGACACCAGGCCTCCTATTAGGGACCTTGTTGACCGTTCCGCTACGTTAGCACCCGGACAAGAGGCATCACCCACAGATTAGCTTGAATAGCTAGCATTCCACTGAGGCAGTTTATGGGACGGACATTTTCACTGAACATCAGTCGCAGGCCCATAAAGGCTCCTCAGCCGGAGTGTTGCTATGAATTTATTATACGGGCCATGAAGAGTAAATAGGCTGTGCGACGGAGGTCAGGCCTCCCGGAGCAGATAAGGTCAGGGCGGTCCAGCCAGCCGAGGGCACCGGCCCCTCGCCCCTCCTTCAACCCCTGTGTTGTGCCCTGCCCAGCCTAGCCTAACCCGGCTGCAGAGTGGGCTCCTTTGAAGTGATTTAGAGGTTTGCGAGGGGTCCTGTGCAGCACAGCGTCATTGATCTCAGGAGCGTATCGTCAGGCCAGGACTCTGCCAGACTTTGTTGTCCATTAATGAACCCCAACCACCTCCCCCCACTCGCCACTCAACACGCTTTATCTCCAGGCGAGTAGTGGACGAACGACACGCTCTGGATACCAGTGGAGCAGTGAACATCTGGTCTGTCCTGCTAACCTCTGTCTTTCTCTCTCTTTCTCTCTCTCATTCTCTCTCTCTCTCTTCCTCTCTAATGTGATCTTGGGGGATGAAATAGTGAGTGAGAAAAAGAGACACTTTCTTTCATGCTTGAAGGGAGGAATGTGTGCAGTCAGGGCTCGCCCCCTGTAAAGATGCCACAGCACCCGGGCTCTATTAGAGGGGTTATGTGGCGCTCTCATAACTTCACGGGTATCCCCGACGTGCTGACAGAATCCATATTGACCCCCATGCCTGAGTAGTTGTGGGCATGCATGAATGTCTTTGGGGTCATTTCAACCTCCCCCTTGATTTGACCCCTCAGATTACAATGACATGGAGGCATACAGCTGAGAGAAAGCTAGCTGGCAAGAGCCTGGACACAGTTACACACACACACACACACACATACACATACACATACACATTCACACACATCTCATGTCTTATATAGGCCAATTTAAAAGCATGTGGTATAAAAACCTCTTCTGTCTGACAGTGCACCCAGCAGCAGCAGTGCTTTGAAGGTTAACTAGCAGAAGAGTTATTGCTCCCAAATGTTACACAGTTTATTTGGTTTCAATGCAACAGGAAGCAGCTGCCATCTACTGTAAGTGTCCAGCTGAGGCCGTGTTATTAGAACAGGGGATGAATGGGTGCAGGAGAAGTCCTACGCTGCTCTCTCTCTCACGGCGTGGTCAAAAATGTGAGCTCTCTTCCTAAATCCCCATGTCATCATTGTCGTCTCTCAACTCCCGCTAAAACATTTATTCAATTAAATGTAAAACATTGCGAGCACGCATCTGTCACAACCACTTCTGCTTACCGGAGGTGTTGCAAAATCCTCTGTGTGATCAAAGTTACCTCCCTGCTTCCCCCCTTCCAAAAGTTAGACGTTATTAGGCCAAGCAGGCAACAATTTGCAATCATTGTTGTGCCTGAACGCATTAGGCGTGCTATTTTACAACACAGCCATCAGGTAATTATTTCTTTATAAAATAATTGAATTATGAAGTCACTTACAATACAAAAGCCTGTCTAATTCCCCCTGAACTCGGAAATGCTTTAGCCCGTAATGACTCGTCAGGTTGTCATGGCAATTGGAACAGGTCGCTATTAATAAAATTGGTTATAATTGTGGGAAAACACAAACTTGGCCTGACCAGATGATCACAGAGGGAGTGTCCATGGAGACATTTCCAAGGAGATGAAGGTTGACATAGAAACGAGACGAGCACTTAGGTTGTGTTTTCCTTCCCTGGGAGAGAGATGGCGGAAAGAGGGTCTATGTGCAGCTGTCACCACCGTCTCCACCATCACGGGCTGAAGACTTCATCCTCACTATTCTTCACAGTGATAGCAAAAGCGTTATTATTCACTTGTTTATTTCACTGATGAAGAGTTTGATCAAAGGGAAACCCTTTCAGGGTCACTTTTACTTTTACTTTCATAATCTCTCTCTTTCTCTCTCTCTCTCTCTGTCTTTTTCCGTAGTGGAGTTCGCATTTGGCTGCTAGGCTAATCCCTCCGAGTGGTGACACCTTAGCTCGAGCAACAGGGGTATTAGCTTTAAGTGTGAAGTCAATCTCTTGTCTCATCCTGATCTCTCCCAGATTACCTAGTCCACTTACCACACAGCAGCTAACTTCCAGGTGGATCCTGCCTCCACAGAGCCATCTATCAATTGGATTACCTACTAAATGAGCAGTGACAGAAACTAAAACTGGTGCCTCCTAGTCCAGTTGCTCTGCATGCCATAGTTACTCGGAGGGATGTAACAATACACTTAAGCCACAATACGATGTGATGCGATACTATACGATACAATGCGATGCAATGCGATGCGATACAATACGATACAATACACTACACAATATTAAAGTCACAATATGATGACACCATACAATACCATATTTTTATGGGTAGTAACTTATGGCCATATACTGCATATACAAGTACTAAACAGTACACAAAGTACATACAGTGTATGGATTATCTGGGATTATCATTTGCATGGGCAAACATGCAGGGAATATATTTTAATGCAACCATATATGATAGCATCTTTGCTATATTTTAAAACATACTGTATGTTTCATATGTGTATATCGGGCACTTGGATATTGCATATACCCTCATATTTGCAGGAGATGTACATGGACACATACATTATATATAGTTTGCACACAGTATTATAAGATTTATATTTTTGTATAGGTAGAGTCTATTGTCTGCATGATGCAGAATGTCTGCTTTACCTTTCTTTTTTTTTAACTTTCATGTGTTTAGCTCAGCGTCAGTCCTTTCTGATTCATGTATTGTTAATAAACTCCCAAATATATGAAAGGAATTTTGGTGGTTTGTCTGACTGGTTCTGTAGCATAGTGCTTTGTTACTAAGGCTGTTAGTATCATTTTTGCCCTTTGAGTTCAAACTCCACTGAGACTCTACAGCTGTTCTGTGGAGGATAGAAATGTCTAATTGTTTTTTCTATTTTCATTCCCATAACTCAGAGAGGAAGATCAAGGCTCACAATGTTTTTTAAGCTTCTCAAAATTGAGTCTGATTTATAAGGCTCGGGGAAAATTGTCAGTTTTAGCAATTTCCACAAAGGATGATGTTATGGGACCGGAATGATGGACTCCAAAAGCCCTCTGGAAAACAAGTTGGCGTTTGAGGCCCCTGACAATGGACCACTGTATCACCATTCCACTTATTGGCCCAGATTGATCGGCATTGCATTAGATCACAGAGATTTCCTCCCCCCCCTCAACACAGCTAAAGAACTGACCTTATGTTGGGCCCGGAGTGGAAACTAGCCTTGGAGTGCCTCTGGACTCGGAGCTTATGAGGGACTGGATTATCCATTATCTCTTGCCCCCCCAGTAGCCTGCAAACTGGCCCTGCGATGTGATGGTCCTGAATGGATATCTGAACATGACTCATGAGCACCGTACTGCATTAAAGAGTGCATTTCCAACAGGACCAGTGTGGGAATGTTTACCGCATGTTTGCTGGTAAACACTCTACAACTATATGTAACAGTATACGCATTCTCTTCTGTATGGCATCTGCACACTCAGATGACTAAGAAATCAGATTCAGGTTTGGTAAACACGTGTTGACCACCACCTCCGTCCCTTTGCAGGATGTCTGCCGGTCTGTGTTCCTCCACGGCGGTCTGTGACTCCAGCGGTCAGTAATGAGAGTCCAGACTGGCTTGAAATGGAAAGGATTAAACGTGAGGAGGTAATTAGGCCTAAAGAGGAGATAATTTCGCTCGGCCAAGGCTCCTGTTGTTTTTAGTCCTTCTGGAAAATGTGGATTTTCCGATGATGGCCATTTGAAGGTGTCAGAGTGGAGCCAGGCCGAGTTAAAGGGAGGCACTACACAGTCTAAACAAGCAATCTTCCCCATTATCTGCCGTCTGACAGGGTAATAAAGCACCGGCACACTACTCACGTGACCACGCCAACTGCCACAAACGACCGGCATCTATCATTTAGACCCAGTCTGAGTGTGTGTGTGTGTGTGCATGTGTGTGTGTGTGTGTGTGCTGTGTGCATGTATGATTACTTTTGTATATATTGTTTTTCTATTGCTTTGCATTACACTTGTGTCACATGTGCATTGGACATAATGACACCATGAAAATAAGTGGCATATTTTATTTAATTCGAGGGACAAATAGTTTGAGTCTACTACTTTTGATATGTATAAAAGATGTGAAGATGTCTTTTTAAAAATTTATTTTCAACATCCAGTCCCTTCCTAAAGCTCAAAAGTCATCTGGCCTGGCCTGGCCTTGACATAAACCATATCAAATATAGCTGGTGCTGCATAACTATGAGCCAGCCTGACAAATAAAGCAAGACCGCCATAAAAGTTCAAGAGGTTATAAAGGTAAATGATTTCATCTGCTGGTGCCGGCACTTTGGCTGCCGACATGAGCCAATGGTGTCGGCCCGGGCCGGTCCACTCACCCTCAGAGGTGGAAACGGCTAGTTAGAGCACCAAGTCTCCTGAGACGCCTCTACAGACCCCCCTTCCAAACACCCCCCAACCCCAGCTACCACCACCCTCCTCCACATCCACCCCCACACCCCACCGCCTCTCCCCTGCCCCAGGCTTTTAAGTGGAACCTTCTGCCGCGAGCCTTGGGTCTGGATGCAGGGCAGCTGGTGTTCGTCACGCATGACCAGGGACATTCCTGTTAGTGTAGTGTAACCTTCCCTGCACTAACGCAGATAACACTGGCACCTAGCTGCGCCCTAATCTGCCGGCTCTGCTCGAGCCCTGCGCAGGGCCGAAGGCCACAGGGGTTAAACAATTCCACCCCGTCACTGGCCACCGGAGTCAGGGGACTCACATCGGCCCTCTGCCGGACTGCCAGCAGCAGTGACCTCACCATGGCGGCTAGGAAAAAAAGAAAAAGAGGTGGGAAGAGAGAGAGAGGGAGAGAAGGAAGGAGGAGAGGAGGAGCGGAGAAAAGAAAACGAGTCTAGGAGATTATTTATTGCTTATCTTCTGCGATCCCCCCCAAACTAAAACTCCCACTGAGGAGCAACAACGGGTGCCCCACTATGTGCCTCTCCGTTTACTTGACTCTTGTAGCCCTGCTTGTAATTCATGAGTGCTTTCCACGCACGCCGTCTCGCTCCCATCGCATTCATCACCGCCGCTGAGCCTAATTGGTTTCTCTCATGATTAAAAATGATTGCGCGCACTAGCATGCATTATGCTTCAACGCACACTCTCAATACATTACACTTAGACACACGTCATACATTCATCTCCGGCGTATTTACATTTGCCGTGACCCAGATCGCTATTATCTCTCTCCCAGGCTCGAGGTTGTAGTCTGTCTCACTGACGGACTTATTTGACAAGCACAAAAATAAATACCATAAGTTATTCATCATTTTTTGTTAAAGGTATGTGCTGCTATTCTGTAGCAACATTCCCATGTTTTTCTGGGAAGCCATTTTCAGGGGGAAAAACCTCATCCTTGTTCCTTTTTTTTCATCTCTGTAGGCATCGCGGCCCAGCCTTTGTTCTCCAAGCTTTATGGGTGACACTATCTAAGTGAAAAGTCCCCTCAGCGTATCACGCTGACATCCAGGCCAGGCGTAATGGGGCTGGCATTAACCCTGTATGGGTGCAGGGGGCTGGCCGGCTGTGGCCCAGCTCTCAACACAGACTCCCAGGGCCCACATGTGTAGGCCAGATGCCCGGCCATGGAGGTGGGCGTGAGCCTCCCGGGCGCTGAAAATAATGCTGGGACAGCGGGTGTCAGCCAGAGAGTGAGGCCTACACCTCATCACCTGGACACCTAATTGATTTCCGAATGAGGTCCCGGCGTTTTTTTTTTTTTTTTGGGCCCAGTAATCTTTGAAGAGGGACTGTAAAAATGTCTGGGAAGACGGGTGTATGCCAGGCTGTTATTTCAACGACGCTCAGTCGTCTTGCTCTCAATCCCTCTCACTCTGTCTGTCTATCCATCTATCTGTCTGTTTGTCACTTTGTTGTTCTCTCTCAATCCTTCTCTCTCTCTGTTTCTCTCTTAACAATTTCCTCCTCTCTGCTTTATTTTTGGTTCAAAGCTGGCACACCTGCACACCTTGGCATCGAATAACACTCTTCCCCTCCTCCGTGCCCCACCCTTTTCCCCATTCCAGCCTCCCCTCCCCGCCGCCATCACCCCACCTCCTGTGTGATGTAAAGTACAAGAAAAGAAAAGGAGAAAACTAAATCGAAACCATATTCTCATTCAACTCCCCCACTCCCCCCTTACCACTAGCCTCAGCCCCTCCTCTCCTGCAGCCTCTCTTTCTCTCTTACCATACGGAACCATGAAGCTGGACACTAGGAAGGCAAAATGCCATATACCACCACCACCCCCAACCCCACCCCTCCAAAAAAAAAAAGAGAAAAAAAATACTGACAGAGATGGATAAATCACTGATGTGAGTGGTGGGCTGGGGATTGGAATTATTGTGGGCTGGGGGGTGGGGGGTCGAGGGGGTGCTCAGTGGCCATGCTGATCCATCTTACTCTGAATAGGGCAGCAAGTCTGCCTCGAAATGAAAGCCAGGGCCCGTGGCGGCCAGCCCTGTGTGTCTGACGGCTCAATCGGCCGCTCGTTCACAGCGTCCCACAGGCCCGGGCCCGAGCAGGATGTCTCTATCACCATGATGAGGAAATCAGACCAGCTGATGTGAGAAGCCTTTGAAAGTGGCTGCAGCGTAGGCCGACATGGAGACAGGCTGCCCTCACCCCGCCAGGCCATCTACATCTGCTGAAAGACTCCAGCTAATCATCATGGCGCATTTTCACAAACCTTGTTGATCTCATTATGTGAAACCCTGAGAGACATTTCAAGACACAGACTCCTTAATACGAAACAAAACAAATAAAAAAAAAAAAATCAAAAAACAAATATGAATCATTCAGGACTTCAGGATTGGTTTCAAATAAAATATAATACATAGACAGGGAAGTAAAACAAACCAAAAAAAAAAAAAAAATCAGAAGCTGTCTGCAGTGTTTTACTCTTAATGCTTGAGAGGCAGTGCAGAGTTTGTATCATACTGGGTAAGGCAAGGAAAATGGGCACAGAGGTTTGTTTTGGTGCCATTGCTGAAACCCATCTGACCCTGGCAGCCTTATTGGCAAAGTGCCTCTCTCCATATTAGTGGCCCTGCCAGAGTAAATATTTCCCTAGTAACTAGGCCTGCTGATCAGAGAATTATTTCCATATTTATATTGTCCTCAAAATATTTGTTGGCCCCAATTTTTGAATGGACGGTAGAACAAAGTGCTCTTCCATCACCAGAGCCACACATGTAAAATGGTTTACATATATGGATTTTATGTTCCATTAAAGATTCCCTTTCTGAGAAGTAAAGCACAATTGACAGTAAAGTGTGATGTGAAAAAGACTTTACACTGTAAAACTTATATTGAGTTGTAAAATAGGACCACTTAAACTGAAATCACAGAGTATTTCATTTGTTCCTGCCCATTGAATTTATTCCAGTAATTACTGTAATTTCAGAGAGAGATTACATCAGCAATGAGTGAGAAATAAAGAGTAATTAACTCTTCACAAAGGCCGTTAACAATGGAACAAATAAATCCCTGTCTCTGTCAACACAGTGCGCCACAGTAGACAAGGTTCACCGGAAGACCTTGTATCTATCTGTAGTGTAGGATATTTAGATTTCCAAAGCTCATCTCACCACTTCATCATGCAAGACGAGAAAAACGGGGGACGTTAGCATAGCACCAGCGCAGACCCATCTCTTTGAGCCCACTCATTCCCTGCTAAACCACCAAACACCCACATCCATGACTAAGAGAAGGAGACCAAGCTGTAATTGGGCTTCTTTCAATTGGCCTTTTAACGTTGTTTAAATGCTTGTGACTACCAAATATTTGAATTCCCCCAAACACACCACAGTGGTTAAAAAGTACTTTCGCTTGACATTGAAAGGTTTACAGATCACCCTTTATTGGCTGTCTTATCCCGTACCATCTTCTCCTGCTTATCTCCCAGTCTGGGCTCCCTGTGCCCAGAGCAGCCAATGGCTCCCACTTATCTGCCTTCTGCTGACCCAATCAGCACATTTAAAGAGCAACCCTGTGACCCATGACCTCACGCCACCCAGGCCTGTCTGTCACAAAGTTAGGAAGTCAGACATGTTAACTGGACTTTGGGAGGGTGGGCTGTTAATCGTGGGCCACATGATCAACAGCCTGCAATGCTTGTTGTTTTTGTGACTGTCATAAAGTCCAAAAAAGTATACTCGTTACTAGAGATTGTGGAAAAAAATATTGTATACATACCAGGGTATTATCTGAAATGAAATTGCTAAAAACAATGTTATTTTATTAATTCAGTGACTCACTGACAGACTCACGCAACATTGAATGAAAAAAAAAACAAGTAACGCATGGCACTGTATCTGTTTTACATTATCAAGAATCAGAGCCTATTCCACAGGATAACCACGTTATCAACCATACTAACCCTGTCCTCTTCCAAGAACAACCATGTACATGGGCATCAATTATCTGCCCCAAAATCCAGTTAACCCCTCTTTCATACGGCCGCACCAAAAGCCGACGGCAACACAGACTTGCGCTGGGGATGCAGCTAACTGGATTAACACTGAGGCCTGCCTGGGCTCTGGTGTGTGTCAGGACTAGCCTGGCTCTGGACGAATGCAACGGCTGAGTCCATGGTGACTGCAAGTGTGTGTGTGTGTGTGTGTGAGTGGGTCATTGCCTGCTGTGTGTAAGAGATAACAAGTGACTGTAAGCTTGTGTTATGTAAAAGTCTCTAGATTTATGTTGCCGTAAGTTTGTGTGTGTGTGTGTGTGTGTTTGTGCATGAGCATGTAGTGTTTTTGGGTATTGCAAGCAAATGCTTGTCATGCTTGTCATTGCTCATCAATGACTCTGTGCAGCATGCAAGTGAGTGTATGCATGTAGGCTGCTGTATGCGTGGCTTTAAACGTGCACATCATGCTATTCTGATTATGACAGTGTGAGAGGAGGGGGCAGTTTAGGCTGAGAAATCAGGTTTGGGTGACAGCGGAGAGAAGTGAGGCGACTTTGTGATTTAATTACCCCAAGGGCAATCAGTGGGGCACTACTCTGATTTATAGTTTCCTGTTTCTCAAGGTCCTTCAGCATCTCCCTCGGCCTTCAGACATACTGTAGCATGGGTTCACAGCCTGACCAACAAAACAGTTGCCTTATCAGTCGCTGTTGACCGCCGGGTCAGTGCTAACGTATTTACTTTCAAACACGGAGAAGCACTTCCTTTGGCAATTAGGGAAATCCTCAATAGCTGTGTTGGCCTGGATCCCCTCGCTCATTGAGGAGGTGGAGATGAGAGGGAGGAAGCTTGCAACACTGTGCACACACAGCACAAGAGAAGCCATTTGTGTGCAAGCAGCATAGTCTGAGTCACAAGGAGAGCTTTTCATTGGTGCCACACACAGAGGGGTGGGGTTGGAGTGGTTGGGAGAGAGGTGGGGTGATGGGGTTGGGGGAGCAGAGCACTTGAAGACTTGAAAGCTGGAGTGTTTTGTAACCTTTGTTTTGAAGAGAGATTTCTTGTCTAATTGTATGTGACGGCAAAGGGACAGCCGAGCCAAACTCTCTTTTGGTTCAATCCTGTTTTTTTTCTGTTTGTCCCCGCAGATGCACTGCGGAGCCTTGGGCCTCCGTTGCGAGGTTTTCTTTTTTTTTTTCGAATCGAGAGAACATCGAGAGAAATTTTTGCTAAAATATGCACTCATTTTAATACATTTTCCTCATTCTACTAAAATGTGTGCTCATTAAAGTAAATCATATGCTCATTTTAAGTTAATTGTGTGCACATTTTATTGAGGTTATTGTCATGTTTTGTTTACAACAACTTGGCCAACAAAACAGACCACTATAGGTTATGCTGTAGAGAATGCAGTTCCCAATGATCATTAAGTTAGAATTAAGGCTTTGTTAAAACAAAAACAATACTCTCTCCAAACATTGCAGGCTAAAGTAGACCAGCTGTAACTTAATATTCTCAATCGAACCCTAAAATCTAGATATATGCATTAACATTGTGTGCAGCTGGTTGTCAGGATGAGTGCAGAGGGACCATCTAGTACAAATTGGCTGTTCCAGTCTGTAAAAACCACTCTGTCATTTGTATTTTAACAATGTCTGTTTTTTAACTTATTTATCCAGGGGCATGTCTGTTGTATGAATAGTCAGACTTTCCAACTTGACAGAAAGGTCTGTTGTGCTGGCCCTCCTAGGTTTGTTTTGCAATTAAAACGTGAACGTGAAATAATTAACGAGCCTGTGATTTCATTGTAACAAGAGCACCATTTCATATGAAGAGAATGCAGTTTACTGGAATGAGTACATGACTTGAGTACACACTCTCTCCCTATACAATAAAACTGCTCAAAATGACTTCTCCCAGGGTCCTTGCAGAAGCCTCTCAAAGGATCAACACTTGTGTAGTGTACAATCTACTGTGGATATTCTGTCTTTGAAATATAATACCGCTGCATATGTGTAATCAATTTAAAAGAACAATTGACTATTTTAATTGATGTTTACCGGTGCATTTCATTTCCGAAATACAAATGTATGAATAACGTAACTGTAAACTAAATTCTACACAGGCAGTGTGTGTGTGTGTGTGCGTGTGTGTGTGTGTGTTCAATGAAGTCTTTGGCATTCCTTTCCTAAGTCCAGCATTGATTGTGATGGCTCAGCGGTTGTGGCATGTCAGTGATAAGGATAAGAGGGAGGGACTCGGCGTGATGGGCTAACGAGATGGGCTCCTCTAATCTGAGTATCCTTGTCCGGCTCCAAACTCGGCCGAGCGTGCCCTCCACTGAGCACTGCTATCTGGACAGCACATAAAAGAAACATGGCACATTTTTTTTAATCTCTTTAGTTAGAAATGCTTTTGTCGCTTTGATGTAACTTGTACTTTCACTTGTATACTTTTCCTGTAATGTACAAATCTTTGGTGCAGACTGTTTGGTATTGTTGAACATATCATTGCAGTAACTTCCAAAACTTTTACAGCACAAACTATACACATTAACAGCTTATGAGACTGAGATCAAACGTTACATTTGCATTGCTTTTACATTAGTATTTTCTCTAGCCATCAAATGTGATAATTCCAAGATTTGCATTACACATTTTATCAATTTTAAGGCTACCGAAAGAGTTAGTGTTAATACGGTAATGATAGATGATGTGCCTTGAGTATCTCAGGGTGTTTACTACGAAGAGAACTGAAACCACAGGAATATTTTCTGAAACTGCATAGTGTAACTATAATACTAATCATTCTACAGATCAGTTGTATTTTAAAAAAAGTTAAACAATATTTGGAACATAATAGGCAATGTTGCTGATGTTCTGGAATGTATTAGTAATAAATTGTTTGGGATGCTAAATATTTTATTCCCCACTGTGCTATGTATTGTTCACCTTCATGGAATATGAACTATGTCATTTATGTGTTCGTGCTCGAGGAGGTTCCTCATGGCATGGAACCCTCAAAGACTGATCACTGTCAATGCTTGTGTTCGTTGCCGTGGCAGCCGGCGTGTGTGGTCACTCCTCGGTGCCCCTCAGTGGCTCGTCCAGCTGTGACCCCCCCCGGGGCCTGGGCCCGGCCTGCTGTCACCCCCCACACACACACGTACACACACACACATATGACCCCCTCGTTAAAGTCCAAACCAGGCGTCTGCCAGCTGGCCGCTTGTGCCCTCTAAAGATGCTCATTTAGGCCGTGTGACATCAAGGCCGCTGCGGCAAGACTGTAATTGTGTTAGGGCCCACACCAGACGCCCTGCATCCCGCTTCCCTGACTAATCAAAGCGCTGGGGTCACCCCGCTGAGCAGAGAGGGAATGACCACCATACTGTACCATCAGATAACACACACACACACACACATACATACAAACACACACACACACACACAGATAGCGCGCTGATGTCTGCTAGGCTTACGCACAGATTCTGATGGCCTAGGACTGATGAAAGCAAAGAGCGTGATCAAGCATGACTTTACTCTATGTATGCATGCATGTACGTACAGAATGTATTTATGTATGTATGATCCGAGTGATAATATTGTATAACAATGATATTACATTGGTACATAAGGAAGATTCAAACATTGTATAAAAATAATTTATTTACCTTAAAGTGATTTTAAAATTCTGAATAATTATTTGTTTAAGTGTTCTATGGTAATGATGCTGAATTTAAAAATAATAAATACAAACATTTGTGTAAGCAATTGGATGGTTATGAAGAATATGTAACAGACAAAATTTAAAACTGTCAAATTACTGAGGTTTTTTTTTTTCCTTGAATTATAATTACAGTACTGCCCTTGTTTCAAAAACTAACATAAATGTGATTTCCTAAACAGAAACAACAAAACCAAGAACAAGTGTACGCAAATAATATAGAACAGCATCATATGTAAAAAGAATATAAAATAATCACTTAATCCACTTTTTAAAAAAACTAAAAATACAATTGATTAGAAAAAAAAAAATAAACATCTCAGTTTCTGCAATGCGCCACACATTCCAACTTCAGCCTCTATCTCCAAAATTTCACCAGGTCCATTTTCCACTCCAAAGCTGATGGGTGCTGGCAATTGCTGTGTTGAAGGACGGCCAGCGTTAGCCTCTCTGAGAGAAATGCAATAAATGACAAAAGCTTTCATGCACGCCCAGCAACACAGGTCAGAGAAGGTAAAAGGAAGGGGGCCTAGCGTGAGCTATCTGCTGTGGGAAACAGGCCGGGGCAGATAGAGGAGCCCCCACGTTTCATCTCGGCCACAGCCCAGCCACGTTCTCATTGACCCCTGACACCACATGGAAAAGGCTATCTTTCTCATGGGGGCAGTCGCCAATCCACTCTCCTGTAAATCTCCCCTAGGAAGACAGACAGAGAGAGAGAGAGAGAGAGACAGAGAGAGACAGAGATAGTTAGAGAGAGACAGAGAGAGAGAGAGACAGAGAGAGACAGAGATATATAGATAGATAGATAGATAGATAGAGAGAGAGAGAAAGACAGACAGACAAAGAGATTAAATGTAAGGTAGCAGTGTATGCCATTGCCGCCTGAAAGCGTCTAGATTAAACCAGTATGAATGCAGTAAGGTTAATGGGAAAGGAAAGGGAAAACAGCTTGGCACAAACGGTCTGTTTCTTCTCTTGTACTGTACAGCGTGCTTTTGAGCTCCTAATTAAGGCTAATCCACTCAGGCAGTCACGATTTTGTTTCTCATTGCAAGGATCTCTCTCTTTCTTTCCATGCCTGTTTCTCTATCTATCTGTCTTTCTTTTGCTCTGCCTTTCAAAGCAATGTGAGAGGTGAAGAAAGAGAACGAGAGAGGAAGAGAGAGAAAGAGAAAGAGAGAGCGAGAGAGAGAGACAGAGAGAGAAGAGAGTATGACACTAAACCGCAGACAGCAAATTGAGGAGTTGAAACCGCCATCCCAGCTGGAAAGACATGGTTAAAAACAGAGGATGGACTGCCACAGGAAATTACACAGTCATATGCATGTGCTCATACACGCATACACACACACACACACACACACACACACACAGACACACCTATACAAACATACAAGTTTACACGCACGCACACACTCATCTAGACACATGCAGTGATAACTGGAAAAATGCGAGAGGCACTCTCCCACTTTATGTGGATGGGTCACACCATGCGCGGCTTCCCCATGCTGTCATTTGCTTTGCGGGGGACACGGCGTGCCGCAATTAGTTCCGCCGGGCCTGCAAGGGAGCCTCCTCAGCCTCTCCCTGACACATCCGGTCCGCTCCAACGCCTCGCACAAAGCCGTCTGTTCTTGTGTACACGCAGCCATTGTATGGTCGGGCCATTAGCTGCCGTGTTGGTTAGGGCCGCTTTCCTGTTACAGATGCAGATTCATGAAGCGACAGATTGGCACTGATAGAGATGGTGAGAGTGGCAGAGGGACAACACTGTTAGTCTTTGTTGCTCTGCGCCGGCCGAGGTAAAGGTGTGACGGCAGCCGCCGCTCCAGTGGTTGGAAGGGTTTTATTTTAACTAATGAGGTGTGAAGTCCTGCCCGAGAGTGTGTGTGGTTCCACCCATAAATTAGAGGTGAGAAACAGCTTGTTCCGTTACCATTAGGGCCTTCACGAGTGTGTGTGTGTGTGTGTGTGTGTGTGTTTGTGTGAGTGTGAGCATGTCTGCATGAGAGGGAAATTCTTTTTCTTTTTAGTGATACATTTTTTTCATGTGGTTCACAGAGAACTCAAATTCTATAAGTTTTTATAATATGTTGGAAAACATAGTCCTTTCAGAAAGTAGATTATAATGAGATCACGGTGATGGTGAAAATGCTGATCTGTGTGCCATTGTATTTTCCAACATAATTCCCATTGGATCCATGATTGCACAAATGACTGCTGTGGTTGTAGTTCATACCTACGAACAGGCTGTGCTATCAGGCCTAGATTAAACACAGGGTAGCCTACATGAAACCACAATCTCTCTCTCTGACATCTCTTGGCACTAGCAATGTAGGACGCTTTCCATTTTCATTTGTGAGGTTTTACAATCGAAGTAATATACCATAGCTTAGGTCCTTAACGTGTGTGTGTGTGTGTGTGTTTTTGTGTGTGTTCTCAGACACAAGGGCCCCTGACCATACCTATTAGCTGGAGGTCATTACAGAGTGGGTGTTTGTCATTAAGACCACACCGACTCCACTGCAGCACAGCAATATGAGCCTTCTCTCCAGTTTCCTCAGCCAGTGTGTGCAGCACTACTTGTGACGGGCAACAGGGCAACAGCTCAGACTCAATCTGCACCGACGTCCATGTTAATGTCATAGAGTTTGGAAAACATCCTTTTAACAGCTCTTTGAGCGAGAGCGCAGCTACTGTTCGGAAATGACAGCACATACTTGCAGCTGTCATTGACGCGTCTCGTAGGGACACACTCGCGTTCGGTGTGAGGCTTATCGATGGCCAGCGATGAATCTGCTACACTACATTGCAAGACTATTTCAAGTCTTCTACAGCTGTATAATCAGTGTGGCAGAAATGGCCGAAGCTGCTATGACATGGGAAAGTTGCCTTACCACCCAGGTGCTAACACCCCTCGAGCAGCTCTGCTTAACATTGGTGTCTCCTCCACAGCTTTCAACAGGGCTGTTTGCCCCTAGCCCCCCTCATTTTTTTTCTTTTTTTTTGAGTGGAAAGGAAAGACCTGCAGGACAGGAGAGTAATGTAGTCTGAGACAGCCTTGCACCAAACAATGATTTACAACCCTTACCTGTTTATAGATGTAAACAAAACATTCTTGTTCCATTCATACAGAGAATTTATTTCTGACAAGGTGATGGAGTGAGTGAGTGAGAGAGAGAGAGAGAGAGAGAGAGAGAGAGAGAGAGAGAGAGAGAGAGAGAGAAAGAGAGAGACAGAGGGAGAGAGAGATTATTGAGGAATATAGAGTACCAATAGCACTGGCCACTGGAATCAATATAGACATAAACGTGCACACACCCATCTCCCTGCATGCTTGCCTCTTTTAGAAAGAAACATTGAAAGTCCACATGTGTAATTCAGCAAAGTGTTTGGGTTTTGGGTGGCGTGTTGGTGTTGTGAGTAAGTCATTGGGTCCTTCCTCCTGCGTGAGCCGACTGGTAGAGCAGGGCAAGGGTCTGGTTCTTCTCAGGCCGTGCCAGCAGTAAGCCAAATGGACGTGACAAGCCTGTGATTTGGCAGGCACCCTGGAGCTCCCAGGGGCCCTGGCCCCTGTATCTATAGGAGCTGGCCCGAAGCAATGAAGCCATGGTGCCACGGGACTGCCGTGGCAGAGACGCTGCCCTGCGCATGAGGGTCAGGGCCAGGACCAGGGCTTTTCCTTTTGCCCCATCTCTCACTCGTTTTTTCCCCTTCTCTTTCTCTGCCACACACTTCAAAGACTTTTTTTTGTCTTTTCTTTCATTCTCATCCTCTTTCATGCTTTCTGTCTGCCTATCTGCCTGACTCACTCCATCACAGCCCCCTCTTTCCTTCTCTCTCTCTCTCTCTCTCTCTCTATTTCTCTTTCTCTCCATGAGATCATCTCCGTCTCCGTATCTTTTCACGTGCAGCGGTGTCTAAATCCAATTGTTTCAAACAGGAGTACAAAGAGTCCTTAGATTAAGATACACCTTAACCAGGCTTTTCTGAGCTCTTTTGATGCCTTTGTCTTTTTCACGGGAGATAAAACAAAAGACCCTATAGGTGCTATGACCATGCATTTCCTTCTCTTAGATCTGGCAGATACTTTTTTTTTCTTTCTTTCTTTTTTTGTCTTGAGTTCTTTTACTTTTGTTCTTCTTTTAGTCTACATTGAAACTCTAGCCTTATCCATACACATCAGTGGGTAGTAAAATCCTGGGTGACCTGGGGATTTACTGTGTACTAGGTTCCCCTCGGGGAAAGGGGCCATTACGCTTGTCTCACGAGCTGCTCTGAAATGGATTCCCAGCTACTAGCTGGCCCAACTAGGCCTATAAAAGCAACCTGGGCCTTACCGGGGCTGTTGGTGGTCCGTCTCTCAGTCTCTTGCTTTCCCTCTTTCATTCTCTCTCTCTCTCTCTCTCTCTCTCTGTTCTTTGGCTTTGGCCTTTGGGTGGGAAAGGGGAGGGGGGGGGGTCTTTTTGATTGCGTTCTTGCACTGAAGGACCATCTGAGAGGAGCAGACTTCAAAAGGGCACATAATCCAGGTACGACGCTTTACTTCCATCGTCTGAACACCCCATGTCTGAGGTGGCCATAAAATTGTGGCCACTGAAACTGGAGAATGATTGATTCTTGTACACAACTTAATTTCAGAGCATTTTCATTCCGCTGCCCCGGCAAATATTTATTGTACTTCATTTTAATTGAAGAAATGGGTAAACACTCAGATGAGCCCTAAGATCTGAAACCCCTCTTGCATGATATGTGAGGTATTTCATTACACTCTGCGTTCTTGAGCTCCTACTAAAACCATGTTTTTGACCACAATTTCCTGGCAGCATGGAATGGGTTAGAATGATGTAGAAATGCAGCTAGAGTAACTAAACAGAACTCTGCTGAGAAGGAACTTCACTGCATCGTGAGAAAGGAAGCAAATTAAGAAGACAGACAAGATGGGAGAGTTTGGTGAAGCTGTGCACAAAGGCATGTAAGACAGCAAAATGTCTTTGTCATACTTGATAAAAACTACAGTGCATACCACAATGTTAGGCTATTCTTTAAAGCAGAGGGCATAGTGGTAAAAGGACATGGTGGGGTTGATGGCACTTCCAACTCTTTCCCCAGGTGATGTGCCTCTTGCCCAACCCTTGTTCAGCTCGCAACGCTGAGTGTGGCTCTTCAGAGGTGCCTGCATGGTAATCCAGTGAGCCAAGACCCAGTCGGGACCTAAAGAGGACACACACATAGGAATCTAAGGAACGAGGCCCTGGACCCCGTGGTCCACTTTTCCATTGCGCCGGAGACGACAGACAAGATGACCTGGGGACGAGCCGGCTTCTATGGGCAGCTCTGGGCATTGTGGCATCCCTGTAGTAGGCCACTATGAGCTGACACTGCATCTGCCAGGAAGACTCTCTGGATCATCACTCTGCATGGGTCACGAAAAACAGGCTTGCTTCATTATGGTGACAAATATCCAGGACACTGCAGTTGTCTTTCATGGAAAGTAGACACTGAATACTGCGGAGTATAAATGAAAAGTAATCAGAGAAATTACTGTCACTATTGTTGAATTGACTGACTTTATTTAAGAGATTTATGTGAGAGATAAGAATCAGAGCTGAAAAAACATAATTTTAACTACATCGCGATGTCTGTATATGGATGTGTTTTGTTTCAGGGAATTGTGAAGGCGTTCATTTACTTGGTGTGTATAAGGGGTTTGTGCCGCCACCTAGTGGTGTCACTGAACAAAGTAGCCTACCTTTCCGCTTTAGGTTTAGCAACAATACCAGCATGAGATGTTTAATAATAAGGGCAATTATCAGACGCATTGCATAAGATAATATCCCATTTATTTATGGCATTATTAAACAAAAATATATACATATTAAAGACGGAATTATTGAGATTATTTTTATGCAACTAAAATGTTGTTAATTAGTCAAAAGAAAAAATAATGGATTAACAAAACATGTCAAATTTCAGAGTTCCCTGATGTTTATGTATAATATGATGTAACATTCGCAGTTCACTGAAAATACAATATCCAGACTTGTACAAGAGTGGGTTGTACTAGTTTAGTCAGAAATGTTCATAAATCACTGAATTTATGAAGCATTATTTTTTTATTTTGGTAATGATTTAGTTATAGGCCTAAACGCCAATGAAGAGAGCCTAAGCAGCCTAAGTAGACTAATACTGTAGCCTAAATCTTTGCAACGCACAGCCCTCAGACAGATCTACAACTGGTCTTTTCGATATCCTGTCTTTAACAAATGGCAGTTCAAACTGTAAAATAACGCTTTAATGCATGAACTCACCGGTAAACTTTCATTAATTTCATATTGGATATTACTGAGCTCTTATTCCACTCTAACTTGCAGTATTATTAATAAATAAAGTATCCTCATGTCCTGTGTAACATTTAAATACATTTCTATATTTTATGTAATTTTGATGATTAGGCTATATTGCATGCCATCAAAAAAGAAAAAATGTATGACCGACGCTACATTACAAACTGGATTAGTGTTACTGCCCATCGCTATGTGTGATATGTCTGACAAACGGTTAGACTTGTTGGAAAATTTTTATCATTTATTATAGGCCTATTACTAATGAATAAAATCCGAACACGAACACACACACACACACACACCACTAAGCCGCATTTTCATAATCAGTACAGAACCAGTTGACCATTATTATTGTTGTTGTTGTTGTTGTTGTTGTTGGTGGTGGTGGTATTGGTAGTAGTAGTAGTAGTAGTAGTAGTGGCTGCGTTTGCTAGTCTATAGCAGTTTTTCCATGATGTGTTGGTCTTGCTGTTGTTTTTTCCTGATACTTTCTGTTCATGGTGTATGATGAATGCATTAAACAAACCGTTTGTGACACTGCAATTCAGCGCCTGGTTGATGGAGACAGAAGGGAGAGCGCAGTACAGCTATGGGGAGCCGCTGCAGAACCTGTTCTTTCTCAAGATGCCCAGGAGAGCGCGGGGGTCCAACTGTGGGAATCTTGCAGACTGGCCGGCCACGACGAAAGACTGATGGATACCCACTCCAAGGTCCTTCACTTCAAACAGCCTCCAGAACATGCGCCTGTGGGTCACCTATACGTGGCCTTGCTTGTCAAGCCTTCATAAATTATGTTTACGTGAAAAGAAAACATAATTGAGTAAAATATGATTGTCCGAACATCAATTTTTAAAATGACCAGTTGTCTTCTGTAATTACGCGTTAAGTGTATTCCCGATTAGAATGAATGCATCAAGTAGGGTTATACTTATTTTCCATTAATACAGCATATTCAAAACCTTGGCTTTCCCTTCTAAACAGGAAAATGTCTTCAAACTGTAAAAGGCATTCCCGTTAAAACGAACCCATATTTTATGGAAGCTATTAGGCAACAAGTCTAACCATACCAAGGCCTTTATATATCGTGGGCGAATTTTCCCTATTACACATAGCATAAATACCCATAATTTACGCAACACTGTGTAAGGTTTGGGATTAGTATAATTACAACTAAAGGAATGGGTAAACAGTTCCTGAAATCACTGTCAGGAAAACAAGCAAAATTTTAGAAATAATTAGTAAGGATTCCTTTGATGTCGGTCAATATGAATGTGTGCTTTTGTAATTGTGCAATGCGCACACACCTCTGCGTTTTATGAACCCGCTTTCCCTTTTACAATGTAGTAATGTGTGAAAAGAAGGACGGCCCAGTTGCGCCTAAAGTCAATTAAGACGAGAGCAAATCACTACTAGTCTTCCGTCGATAAGGGGAAATTACCGCGTAATGGCGTAATTAATCACCGTTGGTTTATGTATTTCAGTGGCCAGGCGGCAGAGCTCTCCATCACCGAGTGCACTCCATCCGGCTTTACTAGGGGCATTTGTAAAGCTATCACCACAGCGGCGTGATCATGCTTCATTACTCACAATTTAGCGTAACACAACATTACTGTGTCAAAAGAGTTGTGCGGTGAGTTTTGGCTATCTGAACACCTCACTAATAGGCCAGTTTGTGCTTTCAAGTCGGTTTTCAGATCTGTGAAAATTCGACCAAGGGCCAACGAAAAAGAAAATGTCCATAAATAATAACCCAAACAGAGCAAAACGTGCATTATGTATTGAGGTTTGAAAGCACCTTAAAGGTTTCACTTCAGCACAGTGACTGCCGCGCGTGAAGGGCACCGTGTGCACGATGACGATATGTTTGTGATTAATCCGACTGCAGGTCCAACCTCTGGCGCCAAGACATCAAATGAAATTCAAACGCCCATAAAAAGTAAAAGCATAGAAAACAGAACCAAATCATGGGGGAGTGAGCAAAGTGGACTACAAAAACAATACATGCCTTTCAGACAAAACACAAAAATGTCTCCGCACAGGACCTTAACTTTGTGTCTCCAACCAAGCTAGCCTCAGAGATCAAATAGTTTGACACTAGCGAAATATGCGCTGCTCTAAATGTGAATTGAGTAGAGGGGAGGGGTTGTAAGGTCTGATTGGAGGCCTGGATGGTGGCCGGTCAGGGGGGAATGTTATGACCTGGTAATTATGGGCCTTGGACAGATGCATTATCCAGGCTCAAAGCTGGAGCCACTGGATATTATTGTAGCCAGGGGGCCAAAGGAGCCCAATCTCTTCCTGCTATATGAGAGCCTGTTGGCCAGAGACCCACATTGCTGCTGCTCGCCTCAGATGGCTGTGGCCTGCTGCCTGGCCTAGGGGTATCCAAAGGCATCAGGGTGGCCCACAATCTGCTGACCCTGTTTTGGAAGTCATCAGAACCTCAGGGCTGAGCTCAGCACACGGGCGGTGCAACTGGGGCGGACGCTCTGTTGGGATGTATGCCCCAGCCTCAGCTATCCGCAACAGTCTGAACTGCTTGGGAGTTGAGATAACGCTATCTCGCAACAGTGCTTGGTCAGTCTGCTGTTGAACACCACCACAGGCTTCTCAACCCACAGTGAATGAAAATGGTTCAGTCTGTACTCTGATGCCAACAGCCCATCCATCTATTGACTGGGCTCACCTCTGCACCTCTTGATAAAATATAGATGAATAAAGCTGAAAACAAAATAAATCGTTCATGAATCATAAGACTTACTGAGGAAGAATGGTGGCAGTGTTGGTATACTAAATTCTTTATGCCTGTTCACGTTTTTAGCCTCTATCTCCAAGGTCATACTGTAGGCTACCTTAGTCTAGGAATGGGTGGTCGGTAATTAAAAAACAATCTTGACTGCATCATCATAACTCATTGCCTGTTCTGTACTGATATGTTCCCATCCATATAAGTCTAATTTGCAGTTCAACACTAGACAGACACTATGTTTCAAGGTAATGCTTAGGAACCAAGCAAGCTAATTATTAGAAAATTTCAGATTTTGTTTTTAATATTGTGTACTTTTCTCCCTCTCTAACCATAGTTTTTAAGCCACGTAGAATCAGGGCATTTGTCTTTATCTGGTATTTTTAAAATTCGTTTCCTTTTTACTTTTATTTTTTTTCCCCCAGACATTTCCAGTTGGAAATCGAGCATAAGTTCACATACAATAGCATTTTGTCCAACAGGACAGCAACCACATAATAATCTCCATCTTAATCCAACAAGTGCCAGAAGTTGTAGCACGTCACAATTCAGCTGCTTTCGCTGCATGTCTTGATGTTGTGGAGGAGGAACTATGAGTTGTGAAAGAGATATGGTCCTATGAAAATGCTTCGGCCTATCGTAAAATATCTCTCTGACACTTACCTCATAAACCGCTCTATTCGCTGTTTGGAGAATGAAGAGAGACTCTTCAACAACTCCCTACGATGGACAAAAAATTGGTGGTGAGCAATCTGAAAAGTCAAAATGGCTTGCAACATTGTTTTTTTCCGTTTTATGCATGGCGTCTAAGCCTATAATAAAGGAAGTTGTGTTTGAAGGATTCTAATCGTAACCCTATGAATCACTGCTTAAGATAGGTTAATACCCTTTCCCTTCATCCAAGCATAATTTGCCCTAACTCCAGTTCCACGATTGGGTCTTCACCCCGGTATGCTCTCACAGCTGCGCCACAGCTGAACGAAGCTGTGTGAGATGCTCAGGGTTCAATGGAAGAGGCCACTTAGACAGGAGAAGACAGTTGTGGGGGCACTGGGCCCCCCTTCTTCTAAACTGCATCGCAAGACGTCGGGCGCGCTTTAGATAGGCTAACCTCATTTGGGTGTCTTCCTACTGTTACTCTCTGAAGTCCGTGACCCAAAGATTTGTAATCGTAAATTATGTATTGTGCCTTCCATGAAGAAGGCTATATTGCCATCACCGATCTATTTACTTCCGTTCGGTAAGACGACAGCATCAGTTTGGTATGCTATTGTGTTCTCATTTTCACATTTAGTCATTGTGTCGTTTTACTGCAGTAAAATATGTCACAAAAACAGAAGCAGGAAAATTGGCTGGTTTGAATGAATCCAGACTCTTTCTTCTCAAAGCACTTTCACAGTACATTATTTTTCCAGTCATAAAGCGCTGTATCTTACAACGTTTTCCTTGCATTTGCAGCGCTTTTCATTTGTTACCGTAATTTAAAAACAAGGCACTGAAATCTCGGCGGGGAAGCCATCTGGAGATTATGGTTACTGAGTTTATTCAAGAGAAACGAGAGACACCATTGACCCGCTACTTATCACTGTCTGGTACAGGTCTGTCCAAATATTCCGCATCTGGCAGTTGAGAAGTAATCTCTCATTACCGCACTGTGGGTGCGCACAGACGATGCTCTGGAGGACACTCAGCTAATTCACTGATTGATATCAATGATGCACCCCTCCAAACAAAGGGATTGGGATGGATAATTCGCATTCGAGTGAGAGTGATTTGAAGATGCTGTCAAATAATCAGTCTTTGATGTAATGTAGACTGACTGACCTTGGTTTATACTTAGTGCTTCAATCCGAGGGCGTCTGTTTCGACATGCAGGCCTGAGAAAGATGAAATAGTAAAAAGTTACTTATACAATTTTGAAGCTGTGAGGGCTGCACTACCGTGAGATAGTGATAAGGTTAATTTCCATTTCCTTTAATAGTGAATCGCAAGGTTTGGGTGACTAAAGACGAATAGCTGAGTAAACCAATTAGTCTGATCAATATTTGCAATATTTTGTGCAGGGAAAAACAAGTTAAGACGTGATCAGTTTAACCGTGTCCCATTTTAAGTGCTGAGGTTCTGTTTTATGAACACGCACCCTACTTGATTAATTTAGCATAACTGATTAATAATTAGAACTGCATGCATGCAATTCCATGGGAAATGGATGCTTAAAAATAACGAAGATGTATTACCAGGAAAGTCTACCAACCGGGGCAATTATCCATTCTTTGAAATGTTAGCTTTATTTAAGGTAGAGTCTAGCTGAGGCTATGGTTATTTAGGGGTGCAGGAAACAATTTAACAAACAGGGGCACTCCCCTCTGTTACCCGTTAAGTCTGGACTATGCGTGCATTATGAGGACGGACACCAGAGGAGACGCGCCAACTTAATACTACCTCAATCAAAACAGCAACTAATTACAGTAACAATTCACTTTCAAATCAGATGTATCCGTAAAACTCCGATTAGACACGGCTCCGAAACATACACCTGGTATTTTATTAATCTTCTATACGGTATTAACAATCCCTTAACAAATAAATAGCCTACATTTCGTCTGCTGCATATTCATTGCCTATTTTTTTAAATTATGATTCCCGTTGGCTACTATTATAAAGGCCATAATTTCCAAAAGGTGAAAGATGAAAAATGACCCCTTGCTATTGTAGATTACTGTTCAATTTACTTTTTACCATATCTGATGAAATGCAGTTATCTGACACAGAGGACAGCTGCAATCAATATTCTTGAACCATAAATGTTAGTATGACATTAGTCTCATGCATCCTAATTAGACGACCAAATGGATATGCTTTTTCGAGTGAAAGCGATTTCGATATGGGGTTTGCGGTTCCATTTTTGAATATCACCAACGTTGGCATATGCTTGACATTTGGGCTGGAGTGCACATTGCGTGAGAGTAACACCAAGAACGTCGCCAAAGTGCTTTTTAAATCTTGGATAGAAACCATTACATCTCCATAAAGCGTAATAAAGGAGATACATGCAGTGCCATGCACTTTTTTCGGCAGTGATGTCATGAATAACAACGATGCCGACAGATTTTTGATTCGGGTAATTAAATCAGCATGATAGCGTTTAAGACTAGATGGTCACCTCACCAGGGATGCCGCTGGGATTTTATGTGTAAACACCTGAGTTGCTATAGGCTGACTTGAAAGGAGGGTGTTTGGCCTACACACATTCTCATTCCTAAACACTATAGTATAGTTCTCCTTTTCTGGCTTAGTTATGTTTTGTTTTTCTTGGTGTTTGGTTGTATTATGTTTTTGTTGGTATACACTCTCTCACTGGTAATATTATATAGTTCTAAACAACAATAACAATATAATAATAATAATAATAATAGGATCCCACAACAATAATAACATGCTAATAAATGATTGATTAGTATTATGATTAATTTTATTATTGTTGTTGCTACTGTAGATGCAAAAATCCCTATGCTTACCTGTGTATAAATTGGACTTACCGATAGGCAAATGTGTCCCGCTCGATCAAACTGTCCTGACAAACTGCAGTTTTTCCGTGCACACGGACTTCATCAATCATGTCAAATTACAGCCAACCGCCATGTCACCCAACCTGAACCAAATAATGTTACAGGCAAGCATCAGTCGAGGACAACCCCCCAACTTTGTGCATGTCAAAATGCAGACTAAACAGCAGGCTATATGAAACTTCATTTTAAAAAAACGACGCCGTGAAGAAGACACGCACGGTTTGGAAATACCGGAGAGCAACTTAATTACAACTTTACACAAAAATGAAATCATAGGGCCTTATTATACATTTAAAGTAGAATTAATAGGTTGTCATCTGCACAAGACTAATATTGCCCTTCTTGTGAAAGAACTTGAAGAAATCACATGGATTTCGTTATTTATTTATTTGGAAAGAATCCAATCCAGCTATGTGATGTTTTCTATAAATGTAATTCAGCATTTAAAGAGAAACGTAGGCCAATCTATAAATAATTTCACAGCTAACTTTGTGAAGTCGATACATATTGTCAGCTGTGTCTCGGGCATTATATAACCTAGGCTACTTGACTGTTGAAATAAATAGGCAACACATCATTACGTAGTTGTTATAGGCTACTCTATGTTAGCGATTTCAGTGATAGGCTATATCAATGAATAAGACTGATCATGCCAATCCAGAACTAATTTGACAATATTCCTGCATCCATTTTAGAAGTGATCTAGTTGCAATTACAGATGTATCTTTCACATGATCTAGAGACACATGGTGTTTTGAATATAAAGTTAAATGTGATCCAAAACAGTAACTGTGACCCTGGCTCCTAATTCAGATACAGACCATATTTGAACAGAGCCAAACATACTGTACATGGGCTCCTGTGAATAAAAAATGTGAAAAGCTGAGAAAAAATCTATTTAAATGATTGTTCTGGACAAATCATGACATCATCTAGAATTGCATGTACCCTTCTTTTAAGGTGTTTTGTCACATGATCTACACAAAACACTTAGCCTGATTTCTCCATTTAATTTCAGAGGCAAGCAAAACACCAGAAATCCTTTCACAGTATGAACTGATTGCTTTATGCATCAGGGTGTAGTCACAAAGATTTATCAAGCTTGTGGCAGTGTTTTCCGAAAGTTTTATTTTTATACAATCTAAAAGTGTTTTAGTCCAGTGTAATTCAAAACCCAGTCTTGAATATTATACCATAATTTTAGCAAGTTTGCCTTAAATGCAGCATGAACAACATGGCCATTTCCTACACGCCCATGAGTCCTATGCATACAAAAACCTAGCTGAAAATAACATATTTGTGCAATAGAATATGCTGTTGCAATTTCTGTCAATCACAGCCACTTTGTATAGATCAAGAATAATCTCAATCACTTCCATTTGCAATGTGGAAAAATATGAAGATAGAAATAAGATTGCTGCATGTGGTTGAGTACTCACGGCTTCGTTCAGGTAAAAATCTCAAAGAAGTGCAAAATGGAGGATTCCCTCCATTTACAGAGCAAAAACACAAGCATTTAGTTTAAAATACTTCAAAATAAAATTTCATGTTTATAAATCTCTATACTTAAATATATACACAATGTGCAAATAAAACAAATCAATGTTTCTTAAAACTCAGTGAATGTTTTGTTGATGCTTGCATGTCAGTTTTGTCATTTGAACACATGACTATTGGCACTACACTACAAAGGAAAACAAAAAATCTAAACTAAATCATAAAGTCAATAAAGAGAATTGAAGTCCTTCAGATGTGCTAAATGTGGAAGAGAGAGGTTGGAGGGAGCGTAGTAAAGTGCATACTTCTTCAAGAGCAGAAATAATCCTGTCTAGTCAAAGCAACTGAGCAACATTAGTAGTTCCAGAGGACTTCATAGTTTAGAGAGCGAGTGAGAAAGAGAGAAACAGAGAGTGGAGGAGAGAGATGGAGAGACATACTGTGTATCACAGTCAGTGTTACTGGGTGTAGAATGTGTGAGGGTACAGACATGGAGGGAAATTCTAACCAAAGGACAAAACATTCACTTCCTAGAGTGCCACATAGGTGACTTAGTGCTTCATTTACAAGGGGGGGGTGCATGAGGGGCAGGCAGTTGCAACACATGATTGTGAAGATGACAAACACAAATGCAAATTCTTCATTTAACAGAACTTTGGCTCAAAACTCCAGCTTCTGCCCTTAACTTTCATACACAAGTTATGCTTGTTGTTGTTGTTAAAAATTCTGCTACTACTAATAATAATATCATTATATAATAATAATAATAATAATAATAATAATAAGTTGTTGTTGTTATTATTGTTAATAATAATATATTAATATGAGGTGGTCAGATGGCTGGGGTGAATGTTAAGCTTATGTACATCAACTGAAAGCCCTCTTTTACTACCAAGCCTTCTGTTAAAAAAATAGAATAAAACAAATATTGACATTCATTTAAAAACTGGAACGGAATAGTCTTTAAACTCATAAATTATGAATCTTGCCAATCATTTATATTTGCTCTATGACTAACAGCAATAATGTTACTTATAATTTAATATAATTTAATTAATATTCAGTTACAGCTGATTTTATAGCATGTGTCTGGAGACTTGGTTTTAAGGAAATTTGCTACAAACCTGTACGGTTAAGCTATTTGCTATTGGTTCTGCTGTATACTACCACTGAGGATACACTGTGCCGGATGCCAGCTCATTAGTTTGTCTGCCTAGACTCCCTCCCACTGTGGGTCGCCCCGCTGGGATTCTCTGTGCCTTGTGTCTGTGTAGGTCACACCAGGGCTGAAACACCAAGGCTTCCAGAACCCTGGATGAGACTGACATGGGTTGCTCCGAGCTTCCTCTTTTCCCATAGTAGAGAGTCCTTCTCAGTGCGTCTCATTTCAAATTGTGTTATTTATATATTTACTGCTTTTGGAAATTGCTCACTTCCTTGCTTCTACCAGCTGGGTTGTTGCTTTTTTTAAGCAGCTACGTGACCTATCAGGTAGATGTTGTCATAGAGATGGCCCACAAAGTCCTCACTGATGTTCTGGGCGGCACGGCGTGTGTTGCGGATGAACTCCCGTTTGGACATTTTGTTCTTGACATGAGGGCTGGTCAGATCGATGGACAGAAGGATGAGTGAGTAGCACAGCAAATACACCGCATCTAAAAAAATAAAAATAAAAATAAATAAATAAAAATATCAGACAGAGGAAGAGGGTATAATGTATAATGGCACAAGTCTGTGATGTCTGTGTGGTGTGTGTGTGTGTGTGTGTGTGTCCAAGTGGTTATTAGTATATATAGTGTGTGTTCACATCTTTCCAGGACAGTATACAAGTCTGATGATCTTTAGCCTGCTATACCAAATGCTTTCACAACGTTTCACTTTGTGCAAAGCGTCTGAGATCCCTCAATTGGCGTACATTTCCTTCCTCATAGCCACATACTTTCTGTGACCTTTAAAAAAATATTGGGTATGCCAGAGCCCTCTGTTCGCTTATTGTCCAGCCAAAAATTTGTCAAAAGAAACCTAAGCTTTTGGAGAGATCCCTGACACAGTGTTGTATCGAAATGTGATATTGAGTACTAGGTGGCATGAACACATGATCAGTGTTAAAAACACTAACACTGGATAAGCAGTTACTTACAATAAAGACCAGATTCTGCTCACTCAAAACCCCTTAAATCCTTCACCAATGAATTAACTGCAGTATATGCATCATGGAAGAATCCAGTATAACATCACAAGGCTTGGATACGTATGTGCTTTTGTGCATGAGGACAAAAAAAAGCGAGATTGAAGGTGACAGTGAGCCAGAAGACTGTACTAAGCTGCACAGAAACAAAGGAAATGAAGGACATCAAGAGAGATCAAATGAAAGGGTGAATAAGAAAGAAGCAAGAGAAAGAGAGAAAGAGGAGAGAGAGAGAGAGAGAGAGAGAGAGAGAGAGAAGTAGAACCAACCTAAACCTCTGCTGTGCTGTGAGAGACCTTCATCAGATGACGAGGGGCAAAGAGCACATCTTCTCCTGTGATTACCAGCTTTACCCAATAAATCAACCCTTACTCTCTTCTTCCCCAGTTGGTACGATCAACCAGCCCAGCCAGATGTTTTTACAATAGTGGGCTTGGATTGGTTGGAGTGGTGCCCTCCTCTGCTAACACTTTAAGCCATCTGGATTACAGTGGCTTTAGAGGCCAATGACAGTGTTAGTACATGGGTTTCCCACACATTCCCCTCAGTGGAGAGACAGCACAGTGGAGCATATATGGTACAGTCGACCACTGACAAAGTTTTGCCTGGATCATAGTCTTAGATCTAGAGATCAGAGCTTACAGATCAGCAAGATTAGGCAACAGCAATTGGTTAGTTTCCACCACAATGGTTCTCAGTGGAGAATCACTGTGCAAATCCTTGATTTCCAAGGGGTGTAACTGGAGGAGAAATTAGGAATTAAACTCCAACCAAATCCTTTCTGAAGCACAGAAAACACATTTATTTGCCAACAAGGCTTCTGCATGCAGTTGTTCCGTGTTCCTGGCATTAAAACTGAAACCATCAGCACAGCCAATCACAATGCCAACTGTACTCCTCTGTCTGTTATTGTATGAAGACTTCCTCATACCAAATAAGTGCAATTGCGATTGGTGGTGGTTTTATGGTGATTCCAATGGGAAAACTCACAGACACTCTCACATCTGCAGAGCAAAATCAAATGTACTGATAGGTTCAACTGTGTTCACCTAGGCTCTACCAGTACAGCACTGCCTTGAACTTGTAAAACATTAAGAATCAAGACAACCCTCAGGGGTTTGTGTGTATTGCCCACTCAACAACATCAAGAAGATTTAATTCATTAGCTTAACTGCCCTCACTTCAGGGTGCCAATAATTGCTGTCATCTTGTTGCTATGGTGTCCACGCAAACATCAGCACCCTCAGGCTAGACCAGGTGAATCAGCTCACCTGGACTCAGGCCAAGGTCTCGCACCAGCGTGGGGTTGCAGGCACAGAAGCGGTGAGAGAACTTGGTTATGAGTGTCTCCAGGTACTCGCCACGCTCCTCGGGGGCGTGGATGTGCCTGAAGAAATCTCGCAGCGCGTTGGGCAGGAACTGGTTGCTGAAGTTGTGCAGTGTCACCAACTCATCTAGGACATCTCTCCTGGAAGAGCAACAGGATCATATTTATGGTTAAACTTTGTATTGGAACAGGATACCATCGTATTCCCCTTGAATTACAAAAAAATGTCCTACAGTTTAGAATTCACCATTAGCACCGGAAAGTCCATTAAGTCAAAGTTCTTCAGGGATATGATACACTGTCTGATTTTATTATGGTTATTTTGCACGCATGGGATGATAATCAAACAGGAGGAATTTTACTGCACCGTTCATCAAGATAAATCCGCAGCATCTTCCAGTTCAGCGTTCTCGTGTAAAATATGAACTTGGCTATTTCCTGCGGGTGGTCGACCAGGATGCCTTTAGACATGAAGTAACTGATACCCTGGGGAGAAAAGAAGGGCCCGAACATAAAACACACAGACAGACACACACACACACACACACACACACACACACACACACACACACACACACACACACACACACACACACAGAGAGAGACACAGCAAGAAGGATTAGGACATGAGTGGCACACAGAAAACCAGACACACCGTTTTGGTCCGACAGAAACCACAACTATCACATGCCTGCTAAGTGCAGGGGCAAAGTGGTGCTAATCCACTTAATAGCACAAGAGGAATTGTCATGAATGATCCTCGGCTGCAGTTATGGGCTCTCATGAAGGCCTGCATGAGAACGCAGTGCTACTGGTGGAGGAAAAAGCAGTGGGATTGCATTTGTGGGAGGTGGAAGGTTTAAATGTGTGTTCTCCTAGTGACATGAGATGGTCAGAAGGCTGTGTAATGTGTTGAAATGAAAAAAAAAAAAAACACTGAATTTCTGGATCTTTCTTTAAAAAAAATGAGCATGTATGTGTAATAACACATATTCAGCAACCAAATCACCAACACAGATTTATTCCTTAAGCAGCAGCTGATGAAGGTCTGTGGTCATTCAATTGAGGGTTGGTTTTTAAATTCTTACCATCATGTACCTTTGTATTAAAGCCTCAAAGGTATTTGGAAGCTGGTTTAACTTTTACTCGTTTGTGTTCTTTCCCTTTCTAAGGCATATCTAAGGCATCACCGAAGGAAAAGACAGTGACATTTAGGCTAAATATAAACAAAAAATTGACGAAACTGCCTTGTTTCTAGATGCAGTGGTTTCCACCTTTTCTTATCACTCCTTGTCCAGCACCTAATAGAGGTGTGGTGCATTCACTCTTCCTTACAGGTGTTAAAAAATGTCTCACCTCCTGTGGATTAGCATTGAATGTTAGACTCCCTTCATCTAGCTGCATGTAGAGCTTTCTGTAGGAGAAGCCCAGGGGGAGCCTTCTATTGTATATGGAACAGTGACCCCATGTGGACTTGCACAACCTACAGGTCAGAGACAAAAAATGATTAATACCTTTAGCCTGAGGATGCAGGAGTGCAAATTATAAATACAGAATCTGAACAGAAATCATATCACCACAGCATAATAACTTGAACATGAGGTACATGAACTGCATATGAGCAGACCAATAACACCCAGACACATCCATCTAAATTGACCAGTTTGATATATACATATGATGTATTCAATTGATAAATACCAAATGAAGGCATCCCTCTGTCTTCGCAGCTTAAAAAAAGACCATATTATATGTCCCAGCAGAACAGTGGCTATGTATACTGCTATATACTGTAAATTTCACTTCGGTGTAGTATACTTCAGTATACTTCAGCGCTGATTGGTCGATGTGAATATGCATGTGAATATTCTTTGCAAAAGAATGACATGCGGCAAGGTCCAGCGAAGCAGAACACTATCGTTTTGCTTGCACTTTGTCATCATATAGTGAACAACATGTTGACACTGTCATCAGTGAGTGTGTTTACATGTACTTCGGAATCCTGCATATAAACAACTTTTTCCAGATTAAGTCTCCTGAATTAGCCCTTATCCTGGTTTTGACAAGTTGGGATATGCTAGAAAGTGCACTCTGAAAGATACTGGGATACTGAGGCATGTAAGCACCTTTCTCTACGTGACTAAGTTTTATGCAGAAAAGTGTAACAGCGTACATGCACTTTAACGTCAATACTTTGACGCATAACTCCTAGCATATGATAAATACATCTATAGTTTGACAAGTCTGACAAATCATTAATCATTTGGCTACATATCGGATTTAATGCCTTCTACTAGGCTGGCCAATTAATCTAAAAATGAATTGAACCGACAATTGTAACCATTAATTGACAAAGATCAAGCACACGACTATTAATCGCTGTTTATTATTATTATTACTGTTATTATTATTATTATTTATTTTGTAAACTTTTTCTGTATATTCTGTGCTTTGCACTGTTTGTGTTCATATACTGTTCCTTGAAAGCACACTACCACAGTGTTGTCATGTGATTCTGCCCAGTCCGGTCAATTAAACATAATTTGATTTGAAGTTCTATTGCCTAGCTCTAACTGTGACAAAAATCGATATAGGTCAATATGGAAAAATATATATAGTGATCAAATTTTATGCCATATCGCCCAGCCCTACCATCTACAATTCCAGAAATTTAAACACATTTTAAGGTCCAAGATACCAAAAACTAAATTTAAGACAATTTACAACTTTCTAAGGATCCATAGGTATCCTGAATCCAGCAGCTCTCTTTACAATCCTCTGTGAGAATACAACACAAAACACAGTGCTTGCATGCATCATGTAAAAGGGGATATTAATAACCAGATTTCTGTGTCCATGTAAAAACCTTGATAAGCCTCATATCAGGGATAACAAATTGAATCTAAATGTATTGTGTTGTAATGTGTTATTTCAAACAAACTAATGAGTGTGTAAGTGTGGTGGTGGTGGTGGTGGTGGGGGAGGTAGCCCTGTGCACTGCGTAAACAAAGTCCTAACTGTTTCAAGGTAAGTGAATCAGAATGGGACCTCACTGACCCTTGCCACAGGTACTCGTCATTGCCCAGGTCTTGCCACACACAGGAGGCCAGGCACAGGTCGGTGGCATTCAGGTAGGACAGGATAGTGATGCTCAGCTCCGGTGGCAGCATCTCCAGGTCAATGAAGCCCTGCTCCTCCTTGCCCTTGCGCACACGCAGGAGGTGACTGATGTCTGAGCCAGGCACCTGGCAGTGCGGCGTGCCGCGGCGTCCGGTGAGGTGCTCGCTGGACGCCGGTCCCATCCTCCGCCCTCCATGGTCCCGCTGAAGGTAGCACGGGTCCCCAAAGTCCTGATGCAGCTGCTGGTTCCTCGCCACCCTCCACAAACCCTGACCCATCTGCAGATCTGGAGACAAGTCACAAGTGAAGAACTTAAAACTATGCAGCTTGCTTCAACTGATTCAAAATGCAGCACATAGGGCTCTTACAAGAATAAAAAAAGCTGACCACATTACTCCAATTTTAAGGTCTTTGCACTGGCTTCCAGTAAGTGACTTTAAAACATTGCTGCTTGTATTTAAATCACTACATGGAACAGTCTAATTATCTGTCTGACATGTTTTAGCTAAACACACCAATTATGTCTTTCAGATCACTGCAAAAAAAAAAAAAAGTTAGCAGAAGCTGCTGTCAGAACAAAATGTAGTAAGGCAGCTTTTAACTACTGTTGTCAGTTTCAAATCTAGACTTAAGACCAAACTCTTCTTAGATGCTGTCTGCTAATGATTCATCTCTAATAACTGTTCTTTATAGTTTTTCTTTTTAAATTTTGTCCACTTTCACTTTTTGTTTGGTGTTCACATGGACTGTACAAAATGGTCTGCAGACTATGTGTGAAGTCACACAGTTATTGTCTCTCAACAGGGTAGTCTGGTCTGGCAGTATTAGAAATTAATTACGTGCCTTGGGCAATGATTTTGATTTCAGGAACGTTTATGAGGCCTATCCTCCAGGCCTTATCCATAGCTGATATCCAGACGTTCACCTGAATTTACCAAAGCTAGATTTCTCTGCACAAATTTCGACCATTACAATGCTATCTCTGTCAGCAACAAAAGGACTTTCACACATTAAAATACTCATCTTGACTGGATCCAGGTTACATGTGCCATTATTGCTGTTATTTAGTCATTACTTAAATTACTTTTAACCTAACGTCACTATGCAGTTCGTCACACAGACCCTCTGTGTTTACAGCATCATCTGGCTACGTACACATTGTCTTACAGGAATGAGGACTTTCCAGATCTTTGACATGCTCAATCTGCAATTCTCCTGGCTGCTGCTTAAAAAGACAAAGGTCAAAGGAACTCCACACACTTTTACTGCATTACATCCATGACTTAGCCTACGCTAATGCTTCCATTTTCAGCCATCTAAACCGTTACCTCATCCGTCGGGACAGTAACAAGGCTAAGCCATTTAGCCTTTTTAAAAGTGGCAGTAGCCATTTTTGCCTCCTCTCACTGGAAGGAGAGTGTCAGATTGAATGCAGCTTTATTTTCAGTGCAGTGCCCTAATCCTCTCAGTGATGTGACTACACCACTCCATCTACTTCCCATTATGCATGGGCCTGTTGCACTATAATGTCTTAAAGAGTGTGTGGACTCCTGTTTCTTTGATGGTGTGGGGTCTAAAACTCCTCACAGACTCTGTTTCCTCTGCAAGGCCCCTCACAGACTCTGCTTGCTCTTCTTGCATTACCCACTTGAAGGGATTCTTCACAGTCAATGACTGTATGTTATCTACATTACATTACCTTAGCAGACAACATATTTAAAGGGTATGTTCACCATATCTCTTTGACCTCACAAAGCCTCTTGTTATTCAGCATTCTAAGCCAAAGCCAATGCTGGCATTTATCAGGCATGATTTAAAAGCAGTTCAGCAAGTTCTTCAGCTCTTCAGCTGTTAAACTTCAGAGGTTCACTGTGTTCTTGTGACCTGCCTTACAGTAGCAGTAGACATCCAGAACTTATGGTTACATGATGAAATAGCATTTTCTTGGAGACTTTTGATAGGATATCATAAAACATAGTTATGTGTTATTTATGACAGAAAGAATGAGTGGGCAGCAAACAACAAAGGTTGGGTTACATGGCTACTTTTTGAGTGGAATGCTGCTTGTGAATACCCAGGCAAATGGAACCCACAATTGTTTGTCAACACTGATTCAACATAATCGCAGAAGTACTTTCTGCGGCTTCTAGCACATGGGAGAAAGTATAAACAACAACGCAAGATAGCCATTCACGAAAAACACAATGATAGTTCAGTAATTTTCCAACCTCGATTTGCATAACCAAATAAGGCAGCTTGCATCTGTTACCAGGGGAGCATGCTAACCTCGCTAATTATATTTGCTTTTAACGTTGTACTGTCAGTTTATTCCCTTCACTTCAATAACACTACAATCATGTTTTGATCAAGCTATTGGAGACGATGCATGTTTTTAACTGTAAATGAAGTTTGGTTTGTAGATCCACACTGTAATGTCTGTATCACGGTAGATAGACGCACAACACCCGCCTTTCTGTTCAGTCATTCGATGAGAAATTGATACATCAGGAAACTACCGTCTATGATTGGCTGAGCAAACTGTCATTGGCAATTCTGTAGCTGCGTTTTTAGTAGATAACCAGAACCACCCACCTGTGTTTATGGAATATTCTACCGCCGCCGCGACGAAATCCTGTTCAATGTAACCACCGTCTATACGAATAGTCCGCTGTCCTTTAGCAGTCTTCACAATTCACCATAGTAAGAGAGTGTAGTGTCTAATTAAACAAGATTACCACAGTCTGTTGAGACACTGTTGTGTTCTGTCACAGCAGCTCTAATCTCCCTCGTCACTCAACATACAGCTTCCTCCACTCCTCCTTTCTCTCTCCTCCCTCTTTTGCACGCACGCACAAAACTGATGTTCACGTTTGACGTTTTTTGTTGATGGTGGAAATGACGCACACAAAAGTAGGTAAATACAGCGTAGTTCTACTGAGCGCATAGTGATATTTCTTAGGACCACTGAAATCTAACTTGGTTTGAATGTTTTTTTTTTTATAAAAACAGAATACGAACATTGTATATACGCACGGATTAAAACGATGCAATTACTTATGTACAGGAGTTGTTTATTGGCCGTATCATTCTGAATGTGCTGAACATTTTCAACACGATGGTGTTTCCACATCATCATACCTAGCAACCAATGGCAGCAACAGACTGGACATAACCGGTAAAGACGAATGTTGTGAAAAGGCTAGCTATTTTTAATTTTAACTTAACGTCAGGACACATTATATACGGGATAAGATTTGTTATTGCTGATAACAGGCATTAAATAGATACAGTACTATAGATAACGTAGTGGGAATGTTGGTACTTAGCTCAGGACAAAGTTACTGGAGCTTACTAGGTCACCAACAATACCTTTATCTATTTTGTGTCTTTTTAATCTTTTCAAAATACGTTACAGAGACTAAACGAACCAAGACCAAACAAAACTTTTAAATTCGACTGTGAACAGCAACGTTTTTGAGGGTTTATTATAGCTTAAACTGACCGTTTTTGACATTGTCCAACAGAGAACTTAACTGACGTTAGAACGCAAAATGATAGCAACTGGTGATTTGAAAGGATCTCTGAGGAAACTTGAGGCCTGTCTGCGCTCTCTGAAGTACCCGAGAGATGTCAATTACGAAGGGTATGTAAAAGTTATGTGTATCTGCATCTACAAAAATGCATCCACAATCTTTGTGGCTCCTGATTTACAGGTTCGTGATTATATTGTGTGATTGATATCAGAGGGGTGGAAATTAGGAGATAGTTACTGTTTCCAGCACATCCACTCCATAAAAATGTGGACCTGATAGAGCAGACCCACATCAAGGCCATGCCTAGCCCAACATGCAGTGCAGATTTGTTTGCTGCATATCAATGGAGGCATGAATATGCAGCATCTCCCGTACCACCACACATAGGTGCTCTATGTTGGACTTAGATCTGGTGCCTGGGGAGGCTATTTGACCATAGTAAACTCATAGGTATGTTCAAGAAACCGGTTTGAAATTATTTGAGCTTTGTGCCATGGTGCTTATCCTGCTAGAAGTAGCCTAACCATTAGAGGATGGGCATACTATTGGGACGGAGATTTTGATTTTGAATAATGGTAAAGAAAAAAAAATCTCCCACACCTTTACACCAGCAGCAGCAGCCTGAACTGTTGATAGAAGGTGGACTAGATGGATTGTAAGGGATGTCAGCTAACATGGCAGTGCATATAGAGCATTAGTAAAAACCTCCCTTCCGACATCTCAAGAGCCTCCTAGTCAGTTGACTGGGAGCCTGGGCTTTTCGGTCGACTGGTTATGGCACTTGGCTCCTGATCTGACCTTGCTGTGAGGATGCGGGTTAGAGCCCTGGGCTGGACTGCGTGGGATAGCCTTGGTTACATGTTCACATTCTATACTTCAAATACTTACCCTACCATTTGAATCTTGTGGCAGAAGTTGAAACTCTTCTGACCAGACAGCATTTTTCCCAACTCTTACTGTCAAATTTGGGTAAGCTTGTGTGATTTTTAAGCCTCAGCTCCCAGTTCTTAGCTGACAGGAGTGGCACCAAGTGTGAGCTTTGAGCTCTGAAACCCTGCTATTTCAAGGTTGCATTTATCAGTGATGCTCTTCTGCATAGCTGGGCTATAACAAGAGGTTATCTGACAGACTGAGATCAGCTCAAAAAGCTATCTCCTCTGACTCCTTTAATGCAAGACTTTGGCCAGAGTGACCCATATGGCACAAAGAACCACGACGTGCTCAATATCACCTAAGTCACCTCTGCTCTTCACTTTGATTCTCAGTTTGAACTGCAGCAGATCATCTTGACCATTGACCAGTTGAATAGATGTATCTAACAAAGTGGGTAATGAGTAGATTTAAAGGTAAATACCAGAATATTTATGGCCGTGAATGCAGTTGTCTAACTAGCTAATAGGCCTATTTGAATTATGCCAGTTTCATAGATGGTAAACAGTAAAACTGAAGAAGTATAGACCATAGGCAAGTAAATGCAAGGCAGATTTATTTATGCATTTCATACAAAGAACTATTCTTTGTAGCCCAATGGCTTGAGTAAATCAGTCAGAATCGTTGTTGCCCTAGGGTCTAGCCAAGAGGCTTATTTAAAGTAGTATTGTGTAAGACTTTTAGGTTAAAATATCCCAATATGTCCTAGACAGCAACAGAATGTAAAGAAACAATTGTATCGTCATGTTAAAAACACTATGTCGTCCAGTCATCTACTGAATACAAGTCAACTCAGCTTTCTTATAATACCACGTTCTACCATGCGTGGCACCTGCATTACAAAAGGAATCTGGTGTGAATTAATCAATTGTCCTGTTGTTTGATGTCGCTGTGTGCCGTCAGTAGGTATGAGAACGAGAGAATTCAGTACAGTGTAGACCAAATAGCAAAAGGGCAGCTAATACTAACTGTTGGGTGCAGGAAAACAAAACTGAAACAGTTAGCTTTAGAAGCTGTTTTGCAGATTCAGTCTATGTTTCCCCAAATTCTCTTGTTCCCATACCTACCTACCGCTCTCAGCAGCATCTAACAACAGGGTTAATTGATTGATTCACATCAGATTTCTCTGTTAGGTACAATGCAAGTGAATGCAAAGTTGCATTCATGACAACTTCACATAGTGCCTTTAATTATTTAATTATAGAGCCTCATTAGAGAACAAAACTGTAGGCCTACAACCATCCAAATGTCCATACAATACTTAGAGGACTATTCATAATGTGATACAAATACAGGAAAAGTCCTTGGTTTTCCTAATTGGCTGCTATGGTATGCATCGTAGGGTGTTAACAGCGCATGGTATTTTATTGTTAAAATAAATTACAGCTGTCTATTGCAGAATATGTATTCTTCTAGGCTTTCTTGTGGAAACATTTCACTGAGCCTTGTGGCTTGGAAACTCAAGGTGTGCAGAAGTTGAAGAAGAACAAATGTTACCTTAGTAACATGTCATTTAAAGACATTCTAATTTATTGTTGTTCCTTTTGTGTTAGGACAGGAGATTGATATTGTATTTTTTATTTTTGCTAAAGTGAAAAAATAATCTTGAGATTTTTGTTTGATTTCTTACTTGAATAGACTGTTACAGGTTTCTCACTGAAAAATGTCATAGCTACTGTGTGCCACACTATAATGATTCCCTATGTTTTCTCCTGTGTCATGCAACTGTTGTGTCAACAGTTAAAATATGCCACGCTCCTTGTCTGTACCTGTCAACAAGTGCACAAAGCCTTTATTTAAACTGGCATAGGGGCTGGCCTTTCTTAGTAAGACTTCTGACCATGTTGCGCATCACCTATAATACTGAGCATCTTCAGTGGCACATTAGATTAGTTTAATTCAATGTTGGCCTCTCACTGACCGCCTGATGGCCCTGTCAGTGTTGCACTATTGTTGTTTTATTTTGTTTTGTTTTGTTTTGTCTGGCCTGTCACAAGGGACTTAAGGGAAAAGCTTTACCTAAGAAGCCATACTTCTACCATGCTTGCTTCACATCATTGATCCCTGTAGAAATGATAGATTGTTAGTCTTGACCTGGTAGTTTCTGTTGCTTATTTATTGCCCCTGCATTCCCTGTCCCCATGTGGAGTTGCATGTGTGCACCATATCATCACCAAAACCACAATGAATTACAAATGAAGAACACTACAGGGGATTTGGAAGCCAGGGACAAAACCAAGGGCCTCTCTGCCCCACAATCCATTGCATAGCTTTTTCATAATGCACACTTGCATGCAGTCAAGTAAATATGAAGCGCACAGTGGGCAGTTGACTCAACAGCACTGCCTTTGCTGACGGAGCCAAACATCTTGAATTGCGTAAACATTTCGGCACGGGGCCCCAGCAGCACTCCTTTGTCCCACATGTGTGTTTGAAGTCGGGTTAGCAAAGGGCTGGCCTCAGCCCCCTCCAGCGCAGTAATGTTTTGTAAACAGGCTTTACGTTAACCAGCGCTGCTCCCCTGGTAGGGCTCAAGCTGGGGACATCAGATGCCAGAATGCACTCTGATCTGAGGAGCAAAGAAAAGCATCAGACACCACACTCGGCCATAGGGAGCTGAGATGCATTTGGCATAAATCTGCTGAAGATGATCCAGAGAGATGACTTAATTTGTCTGCCTCACGGCATTCACGACATGTCAATCAGGCTGCACTGCTTTCTGTCTCCTGCCCCTCTGTTCTCCCTCGAGTCTTTTGCACACTGCTCAAGACAGAGAGCCTGCTCTGGAAAGAAAAAAAAAGAAATCCTGTGTACTTGTATTTGAACAATAATGCCATCCATCACGAATGGGGATGTAATGACAACTATCTGTTGACAGGTTGGCCCGTGGTGACCCTGCCTGCTTCCTACCCATTGTGAGCCATGCACTCGTCTCTTATTCACCTTACCTGGCAGAACACCTCATGGTGTTTTCAGTTGAACTCACAGGAGCCACTGACCTGCGGTTTGTGGAGAGTGTGTACAAGGTAAATGAGTTTTGTTTATGCTAGAGAAAACGGTGCAAAGCATTAGGTGTTTTTTTTAGGTGCATTTAGGTCTTTTTTCCCCCTCCTTTTTTGCACCCATGCTTTATTCATTTGAAGAATATGATCCTTGTCTTGCTGGCGCAGAAAAAGACTAGAGAATCCTTCCGCACGTCTTTTGTAAAACATTTTGTTTGGTATAATCACTCCCTCTCTCCTACTTATTGCCTGCCATTGTCAAACACTGTTGCCTTTATTTCTTTACGCACCTCTTCCATAAGTCTCTTCTTTTATTTTTCCTTTTCTCCCCTTCTTCTGTTGGCACAAGCATGTGCTTCATCATGTCTAATACTGTCTGTGGTCTCCCATGGGTCTGGCTTTTTCTAGTCTCCCGGCCATAGAGGCCTCTTATGGTCCCATGTGTGCTTGCAAATGAGAAGCAGGGACATCTGCCCCCCCCCCCCCCCCCCCAAAAAAAAATTAAAAATTAAAAAAATTGGAATAAAATGGCAGCCCACCTCCAACCATTCTACTGCTTCAGTATGGCAAAGTGCTTCCAGTTGTGTTCACTGAGGAGAAGGCGTGGCTGGGTGTGTTTAGGGACTGTGTGTTTCATCGGGGTCCTGTGAGGTCGGCTCTCACCCCCATGCGATCTTGGTTCACCCAGCTTATATTGACAATGTAGTCCCAAGCAATACATGTAATTATGACTTGAATAGCTGTCAGTAAAATTTAATATGAGGGTGCACACCAAGGCCTATTCAGTCTTTAAGAATGGGTTTCTGCATGCCACAGTCATCTTGTGTTGGGTGCTGATAAAGCAAGTTTTTGTGGCAGGTAATTGTGAGTGTTGCTTTTTGGCTAGGATATTGGAAGTTTTTATTTTTGGGAGTGTTTTTTTTGTTGTTGTTATTGTTTTTAATTAATGCTGGTGTGAACCCTTCATGTGTATCTGAATTTTTGGAAAAGTCTGTCCACAGGTGCTTCCCTGTCATAATCTGTGTGTGACCTGCACAGGCCTTAGTTCACAGAAGGAGCTGATGCGCTGCACATGTGTTACTCTTCATTCCCTCAAGCCTGTCCTCTCTTCCCTCTCATTCGCACGTCCTGTGGACATTTCTGTGCCGTCTTGCCCTTGCCTCTCAGCCCTTCTCCCACGCACACGTGCACTCACTCTTTCAACTAGCACTCACCCCTAAGTCCTTGAGTAATTACCATTTTAGACCCACATTTCCTGTGGTGGATGACAACAAAGGACTGATGCAAAGTGAAAATACTGAAGGAAAAAAGCCCTTTATGTGGATCCAAGTCCTCATCTCACATCATCCCTCAGACCTTATCCTTGTGTTTAGCTGGAGAGCAGGAGCCACTCAAATTCATTTTCAAATTTAAACAAGCTTTACCAGAGTAAACATAGACATTACAGTGGCAGCTTGATTGTACTTGTAGCATACATGATCTTCAGTGAACCAATATTTAGTCCAGCGCTGTTTTACCCAGTTTAATTAAGTCCTTTTAAACCACATTGCTGTGTGTTTGTCCTGTATATGTCTGAAGAAGACTAAGAATGTTACTGTCCATCTCCCAAAAGACATTTACAGTAATTTCCAAAATATAAGCCTCACCATGTATACACCTCAGGTCAGTGTTTTATGCAAGCTAAAAAAAATAGAACCAGCTTTTAACCTCATCCTTGTATTAACCTCAGTTTACTAAAAATGACCTATTCAATCACAATTAGACCAGGTCAAGTAGAATGATGAAAAGAAACGCAATCCAGTATATAGTCTGCACCCATGTATTAACCTCATTTATGAAGAAATTTAGCAAAATCAATGTATTAACTTCGGTTAATAATCAGGAAAAGAGATTTAGGAAATTCAATTTTCATTCAGTTTGATTAAACTGCCATTCTTGATTTGAGAGCTCAATTCTAGTCCTAGTCTAATTACTGGTCCATTGTAATTCCATATGCTTTTATGCCTCCCACAACCCCCCCGTGCATCTCTGTCAGAACAATACATCCTTTCTTTTTGGGAGCTGGAGGGTGGTGGTAGTGATCTGCCGTGATTTGCCTCTTTCTAGCCAGTGAGGCATCCGTGCAGTCGGCACATAAGGGTGTTCCCTACGGAGCACCCGCCACTGGGAAGCGGACCTGCGGAGAAGCGTGCATTTGCTCTAAATTATAGTCGGTGTAACAGGAAAGCAGCAGTTAGCGGTAGTGTCATACCTTTCCGTCTCGTGCAGCCCACAGCTGGAAGCAGGCCATAGCTCAGAGTAATTCATGCATTGTTTCTATTAAATTCTTTCCTGCGATTACGCTGCATCCCACATTTGCTAGACTGTGTTTCAAGGCTACATGCCAAGGTCTTGAATGCAAAGCTTGAGGATAGTATGGTTTGTCACATTTACTGTATAGTATGTGCCTGTGTCCATGCACACTTCCTTATGTGAAAGTTAATTGTTGTCAGCAGTGTCGTGAGTGGAGCTCTGCCAGCACTATTTTTCTGTGTTCGAAAAAGCAGGTTGACAAATGGGTTGAACATCAGCCCACTAACTTAGACTGATTTCTGACCTCAGATTCTGCGGGACCTCTTCAGCTACAAGCCTCAGTTGACCAAGCAACAGTTTCTCCAGTATGGCTTTGCGGAGAGGAAAGTCAGCCTAGTGTGTGACATCATCAACTTTGCCCTCCAGAAGCACATAGAGCTTTCCAAGGCCCACAAGGTACGAATGATGGCTTATGGTTGAACCAATGACTGTATATATAGAGTCATGGGGTTGAACAACAAGGAACAGTGGAGTTCTTTTAACGGAATCTATCTGCAATGAATAGAATTACTCACCATGGCATCTAGCTTATCAGACCCAGTAGAGGAGAATTATTAGAAACAGTGAGCCACATGGTTAATCCCATGTGGCTCACAGTAGAGTGGTGCCTGAATGCGATTTTTTTTTTTTTTTAAATGGATAAGTGCTCGTCCCAGCAATAAAGTGTCAGCTCTTCTTTCCCGTGTTTCTAGCAGCCGGCCAACCTTCCTCCCAGGAGGCCCCGATTTCGGTCCTTCCCCGCCACAGGGTGCGGAGGCAGAGACCCCTCTCCCTCCCAGATCACCGACCACCAGCCCGCGCCCCCAGTGGTAAGTCCTCATGGCAGGTTGAGGAAGGGCTCACCGTCGCCAGGCCGAGATGCACCCATCCTGCTCCAGCTTTGCCTTACATGCAGCTTGATTTACATTGTAGAGGAAGGTGGTGATAACTGGAAGGGCCACACCTGGGTCATGGGAAGTGCTTAGCTAAAGTGTAGTGCTCTGTGACAGTGTTTTAGCGTTTCTTGCTTTATGACTGCCTCAGTAGGGGAAGGCGTCCATCTTGATGTGGATAATGTTAAACAGTGGGCTTTGGAGGAGTCAGCAGAGAGAGAGGGTGTTGCGTATAACATAACGTAAAACACATTAACCCTTGCAAGCTGTCCTAACCTACCCACACAGGTGCTCCAGAGCAGGCCGCTCGTGGAGAGACACAGGGGCACCGTCACTCCCATCCTCCTCAGCCTGTCCTCAGACGATCAGGAGCCCCAGGAGGAGGTGGAGGGGAGCGAAGTGGAGGAGGAGCAGGAGCAGGAGGATGAAGACGAAGTGCAGGATGTTGTGATGCCATCTGCCCCACTTCTAGTAAGAAGTATCCCCTCTCCCCCTCTATGCAGTGCAAGTCAGGGTGCCAATGACAATTATGAGCCTGCTGACAGTTTAGTTAAGACAGTGACTTAAATAATTCAGGAAAACAGTAGGTCATTGTATGATTGGAGCGCTGCCTGTATACACCTGTGTGCGTGTGCGTGTGCGTGTGCGTGTGCGTGTGTGTGTGTGTGTTTCTAATAGCACTCCCAGTTTATCAAAAATGGAACTTTATACATTTGTCACCTATATATTTGGTAGCTGTTTTATTTCTGTAGTCAGTTGACCCCTCTCCAGGCTTATGTTTTGTGGGGGGAATATATATATATATATATATATATATATATATATATACACATTCTTAGCATTTTTTTACATCATTACTGTAAATTAAAGTATGATATTAAGTTAATTAATCTTCTGGATGAATTTGTTACATTTATGAATAGTACCATATGAATTATATTTTTTCATAAGAAATACACTGAAGTAGGCTATAGCAGAGTTTATAGGAGACACATCACTCAAAACCTCCATAGAAATGTATTGGGCGTCTGTAAAAGCAAAGATGGCAGAATTTAGGAACTGGAAGTCGTGCCCTGCAGTAAAAGTAGCCAATCACGTTGTTTGAGGCAGTTTGATAGTTTGGTTTATTCTCTCCGTCATAGCCATGTGGTGAATGGAAATTTGTGTTTAGGATAATGTCTTTTAAAGCTTTATTTGGGCAACCTCTGTGAAGATATTTACATCGTTCAGTTCAGATTTAAACAGTGATTCACACTATATACTTTTTAAGTGAATACGACCTGCCAATCTGGAGATATCAATATCTCCCTATTCATTTATTTTGGGCCTGCACTTATAACTGCCCAAGGTGTCACCAACATGGCTGCCGAGTGTAGTGACCTAAAAGGACTTTGGCTCTAGCCAGTATACCAGGCAGAAAACCATTTGTATCAGCCATAGATGTATAGACTGTATGGCCCCAACTGTGATGCACTCAAACATAACAGTGATTTACTTCTCTCTTATCCACCGCACAACAACTGATTTTCAGCCTCTCTTTGCGATACTAACAGGTGCTGGCATATCGAGTGAGTTTGCCTCAGTTTGATCATAGGCTACCGCTAAAATAACAGCCCAAGCACTGGTCAAGACTCATTAATTCACACAATGACAGTCTGTTGCGCAGCTTTGTGTGCATTTAAACACCGCATCCTGAACACTGGCTCAAGGGATACTGAAGTGCATGTAAACTCAGTCATTCTTTTACACTACTCAAAACTAATTTTGAATTTGTTCAAAACAATCTCTGTCTTACCTCACCATTGCGCGTGCGACTGTTGTAGGCTTATGAGGCACTGCCGGTTCATTGGTTTATTGGACATTGGTTTTGGCACCCTCTATATTTTTCCCTATTTTTGTCTAGTCTGCGAGTAGAAGATGAACCCTGTTTTTTCAAGTAGGTAATTTTCAGAAGAAAAAAAAAACATGTTATTATATTCGGGCCAATACAGTGTATATCCTTTATGTTCACCTTTAGTAAGTGCTGTGCCTCTCACTGGTAGGCATCAGGTCATGGCACTGTATGTGTTTGCCCTCTGCAGCCTCCTGCCCTGGAGGCCAGGCTGCAGGCCATGGAGGCCCAGCTGCAGCGCTGCGAGCAGCGTCTGGCCCTGCTGCCGTTGCTGGAAGGCCGTCTGCAGTCTCTGGAGAGCTCCATGGCTGGGAAGATAGTTCTGGAGCAGAGCCACTGGGAGAACCTGGAGAGCCGCGTGCTGCTGCTGGAGACCAGGCTGGCCCTCAATCAGACCCAGGTGCTGCTCCCGCCTCTGCTGTAGCTGCTGCCACTGCTGCTAGACGAGGCAGCGTTATGTTTGTCCGTTTGTCTGTTTCGCTCATACGCTCACGGTGTTACAAGTTAATACCTTATCTTATATGTGCGTGTGCGTGTTTGTTTGTGTGTGTGTATGTGTGTTTGTTTTATTAGGAGAGCCCTGTGATCATAGATATTATGAAAGTGCCAAGCCTGGATGAGCTTTCAGAAACCAGAGTCACTTGTAAGTCCCCATCAATGAATCACTATCACCCCCAATTGTGCTTAAAGCATATCTGTTGCCTGCTGCACATCCAGAGCTCCAGCAATCCTGTGTGTCCTGCTGTGTTTCTGTCCTGCACTTGCAGGGGAAGTCCGAGAAAGAGCTGAGGTGGCGTCTGCCAGTCCCCCCGTGTCACCCAACACAACCACACCCCCCTCAGCTGGCTCGCCCCCGCCACACAATCAGGTGGGTCCCGCCTCCTTCTTGCAGCTCTCCAAGCACTGGTCAGACAGCAGGGGGCAGTGGAGGGCAGCAACTGCATGTATTACATGAGGACACATAATAACTCTTCATGATTTCTGTTTTACAACAGACAAGAGCTCAGTCACAGATCTCTCTTTCTCTCTCTAGGGGAATATTAAAGAACGACTGGAAAGAATAGCTAATATGTAAGTGTGGTCTAAATCATTTCAGCATCTCACCATTTTACAGCCAATGTTTTTAGGACTTAATAAAAAGGGTTGATTTGTTCTTTCTTTCTTTCTTTCTTTCTTTCTTTCGTTTTTTCTTTCTATCTTTCTTTCCTTATTTCTTGTAGGATGAAAGACACCTCCAGCCTTTTGCAAAATGTTGAACCATCAATCTAGTTTGACCTGATATCTGCTCTTAGTATTTTTATGATCATGATGAGTCACTTTGCCACCATAATGTGCCCATTTTTGTGTCATGTTAGCATCTTGCATTGAATGAATCAAGCACTGGATATATTCTCTGTGGTTTGTTTCTTTAGAGTTTTAAAATATTTTTAATTAGCATGATTTCTGTCCTGATTTCCTGTCCAAAATAAAATCATTGTAATGGCCTCTAGAGGTCACTGTATTTCAACAAATAGAGTCTTGTTCAACGCTGTTGTCCTGAATAGTGAACTTATTTCCTTTTGGAGTCGTGCACCTGGATACACAATGGCAACCAAATATAGCTGCTAAATGACAGAGGCCTATTTAATCTACCTGAGATTGATATAGAAATGCTAAGACCATAATCACAACTCTGTAGTTGTGCTAAAAGCACGTGTTTATTTTTGTGCACACATACCTGTAGACGTAGTGTGAGAAATGTGCCTCTGATAAGTCACACTTTTGGTCTTTCAAAACACAACGGACATGCATCATTGGCTCTGTAAGCAGCTGTGCTTCCTGTTGAATGATGGCCTTTGAAATCTTTTAAGTACCAGATGTGTCCTAGAGGCTGGGGTGTGATCAGACTGGATCAGGTTGTTGAGGAAGCTGTCTGAGTAGCTGCAGTACACTCCAAAAACATCAAGCAGGTTCAGCAGGATACACAGTACTGGTCATATCAGTATTAGCAATAGTAAACCTCACCCAGCTGCTGACACACCCCAATGAATCTGGGTGAATTTCCATGGATGTTTTGATTTGCAGCCATTCCGGTTAGGTATCTGGAAATGAATGCATCCGTGTGATTCAGCACTTGAGTTCTTGTAAATTCTTTGGCACAGTGGCTAGTAATGATACAATGTTTTGGTTAATGATACGATGATGGTAATGATACGATGTTTGAGCAATGTTGCTGGACAACCCCATAACCGGTTCCTGGTGTGCTGACCTCACGATGTGTTTTGGGACTTGTTAAAGGTCCTTGGAAAGAAGAATGAATCAGAAGAACAATACTCAGGAACATTGCAGAGCAACAGTGCTCAGGCAGTTCAGGTTCAGTCTTGTGTGTTATTTTTTTTTAAGGTAAATTCAAGCCAAACGGACTTCATAAGATAACTAAGTGATGTTTCTTAATGAATGTAGAATGTAGTCTCTTGAATGTAGTCAAGAAATCAAACCAAGAAGTGGAATACTCTCAAATGGACAGTTATCTCTCTGTTGGGTTTTTGACCAATGCTTGTCACCAAACTAATCAAATCAAATCATTCTGTTATGTGGTTACAGTCTTTGATGTGTTTTTTTTTTTTTTTTTAATTCTTAACTTCCTGTGGAAGTTAATAATCACAAGTAGTGCACTTGTCCGTATCGGCTGAAAACTTCACACAACTTCCAACTTCCACAATGTAGTTGAGAGTGCTTAGGCCCATTCAACTTCGAGCCAGACCCACATCAGTGAAGATGTCTTGTCCAGCAACGAGTGACAGACCTTGCATTGCAGGGGCATACCCTGTATGAGATTTGAAGTTAAATTGAAGCTTTTTAAACTTTTACCAAAACTCTTCGGAAGTGCAGCGAGTGGGTCATTCATGTGATTCATGTATTTTAATTGCTGTTGTTTTCTCAGTTTGAAGGAGAATGCTTTCATAGTTTAACCAAAGACATTAAATAATTTGTTGATTGTTAATCATAATACCAGCCCCATGCTAGATAAGCAGTTGTGATTGGTTACTGGATTTGTTGTGAATTGGTAATGAGCTTTTGATTGGCTGCTGAATATCTGGTGATAAGCTGAATGTTGGGTAATGAGTTTCAATGGCATACCGCACATAGCCCTGCAGAGCAAATTCAAATTTACTAGTGGTGGGTCTGGATTCCCAGCCTTTGGGCCCACTGGAAACGTGTCCCAGGACTTTAGTATGCTGTGGCAAAACATAACGTATTACATGCTTGTCTAGATAGTACAAAATACAGAAGAGGAGTAAACTTGGCAAGACCTCACTGACTTCTGCCTAACTGTATCCAGAGCTTGGCTAAGTTTAAACTGCAGAATGTAGGCTGTGATTGCATGCAGGGATCCCAGTCACCTTGAATGTGCTAGCTAGAGAGAGCACACTGTGATGTGTGTGAAAGGTAAGGACAAGCTTGTTGGTTGTGATGGTGTGTGTGTGTGAGTGTGAGTGTGAGTGTGAGGGAGACTGGGGGGGAGGGGGGGAGTGTTGTTGTGCTTGGCTGTATGTACTGATGGTTGAGATGAGAAGGGGACAAGCTTGAGTTTCGGCAGAGAAGCATTCCAGTATCTGTGTGTGTTTCTCAATGTAGTAGGGAGGATCAAAGATACATGAAGGACACATTTACCTCTTGCCACCATGCAGCCTTTTCAGTCACCCACACACACACACACCCTATCACTAATCAAAATGATTTTTTGATTTTTTGTTACCCACAGACATGACGGGGCAAAGGACCGAGGACAAAGAGCACCTTTCTCACAATGAAGCAGTAGTGGGCCACAGTAGACTTATGAGAAGGGAATCTCAGTTTAAAGCTTGGCTGAGGAACCTTTTTTCGAATGCTATAATGCTATTGAAGGGCCCTAAAAAACAACTATCAGACTGAACACCCCAATAATATGGCTAGAAATGATTCTCCTCTTGCAAAGCTTCTGATTTCAAATGGTTACAATGACCTGAACAACATTGTCCCTATCAGAATTCGATCTTGGGAAACTGCTTGTTGGGTTACCCAAATTCAGTGGAAGAAAGCGTTAGCCTCATCATCATAGGCTACTGTAAGCTATAGTGCGTATGAGCTAAGTAAAAAAAACTTTGATCACCTTATCCCTTTTAAGGGGGTTTCATTGAGTGAACAGGGCAGCGTAGGCTTGTTTCTCTCTTACTGCCAATTGATTGGTGTCTCTTTGTTGAAGCTTGTCATTAGCCATTTAAATCAAGTGGGTCATTGACTTGGACCTGCTTGAACCCCACTCTCTTAATTCATTAATGTGCTGTGAAAGTGTGCCACAGTGGATTTCTGAAACCCTCCCCTCATTCATGATTTGTTTGATATTGTCAGAGCTCAACCACATACCCTATCTACACAGTTTCTCACTTTTTTTCACATGTTGCGATTAAGTTGTGGTTTACTCTGTGGCTAGATGTAGTTATCAATCAGCTAAAGTAAGTCATTTAATGGCTCAGTATCCATCAGCCATCATCTTTGACATTCTACGGGCATAAAGAGCCTCTCATCACATTCTCTGCCTTGATCTGCCAATGGTTATGATTTATGCTGCAATTACCATGTGTTGCAGTAACAGCTTCAGGGCAGCACATGTTCACTGAGAGACAGGTAGCCGTAATGATAACAATAAGCAGCTTTGAGACAGGAAAACGAGTGGGGGTGCTGGTGGTTGGGGCGTGGGGCTGAAAGGAGACGGTGAGTGCAGTTGCAGTTCCACATACATATCCTTAGCACTCTTTAATTAGCTGTGAAACACATGGCTCTGTCATTCTGCATCTCCATTTCCATTGGCTCGTCCATTTTTCACAGTCCAGAGAAAAAGAACAACAGACAGAGACGAATGGAGGTGATTTGGTCTTCTGATCATGTGAGTTCTCAGGTTCTGTGCAAATGTAACAATCACGCTACACATATTTCAATAACCCTTTTAAATCTTGTTCCCCCTTTCCCCATTCAGTCTGAATGGTCTGTATTTCTTTATTTTTAATGACTACATGTGTTTACACAATACCCAATCAGTCTCTCTCTCACTCATACACACTCTCTCTCTCATACACACACAAACACACACACACACCTAGCTCGTTTCCTCTCTGCATCAAGCAAGCATAATTTTCGCCTTCATTAGCTGTATCTCAAGCATGCTGCTGACCCTTTTGCCCTCCTGATTGGTTGGTCTTAGACTAGACTAGCCACACTTGGTTAATTAGAGCAATCAGTCATAGCAATCTGTGTGTGTGTGTGTGTGTGTGTGTGTGTGTGTGTGTGTGTGTGTGTGTGTGTGTGTGTGAGAGAGAGAGAAAGAAAGATTTTGGTACGGTTGGTTGAATGACCAAAGGGAATAACAGTGTACATCTTATTAGGCAATTTTACTGAGCGATAAGACATCAGCAACCATGACTGTACCCTTTAACCTTCCTTGTAGTTATAAGCTGAAACTTAATTTTTTAACTGTATTAGACTGTAGTCATATCCATGCAATTCTTTATGTGAACATCAGCATTCATGCGGTAAAACCGCAGTCTGCATTTACATAAAAAGGTTTCATTTTCAATGACCATTTAGACTACCCCAACTTAGTCATCAATAAGCCATAAGATGTTACCTTTCTAAACTCTTGTCTTGCTGCCAGTATTTTAATTAAGTTTTTAGTTAAGTATGCATTTGCACTCATTGTTATGTTCCGAAAAGAATTTCCTCTGGGTGTCTTGATTGCACATTTGCTCATTCCCCATCAAGTTTATTTTCATTGCCAATAGGAGCCAAGTTGTTATCTTTGGTCAGGGGCCAAGACCTCATTTCATGCCAATCAAAACAGTTTTCACAGGCCTATGGGAAGTCTTACAATAACATCTTATCATTGAAAATGAGCACATATGCAGCAATGGAGAGGGGGAGGTAGAGTGGGCAGTCGTTGCGTGGTAAAACAAACACGGCCCTCTCTCAGGGTCTCTGGTGTGGGGCACTCACAGCACTAGCTGTGCTCACTGAATGGGGAACCCACCTTGAACTCTGATGTTCTTTACCCCCACATCCTTATCGTCTTGTACCTTAGTGGTCTCACTTTTACTATTAGGCATTTTTATAGAGTTTGAACAGAGGAAGTATAAAAACCATGTGTTATTGTCAGCTGTGCAAAATCACCATGTGGTCAATATATTTCCCTTAGTGTGCTATGCTGCAAATTTTCTGGAGGGATTTTTTAATATGTGACAAAGGATATTGCAGTAGCTGTGTTTGGCAGGATGACGAAAAGAGCTGGAATGTTCCAGGACTGTCTAATGGCAAAATCCTTGGCTGATGCCACCAAAATGACAAAAAACATGGAACTGGCCTATGTACACACAAATCTGAGTTCACTGACCCGGCAAGTCCATGAAGCAACGTCGAGTTCATAGTCTGATTAAGGATGTTAGAGTGAATAGGAGGCCAGCCAAGGCCTATCGGGCCAAGCACACGTTTACTGAGAAACACGAAGGCCCCACACAAACCCTGCTCTCCCTGTTTACATTGAAGATATCCCAAATGCTGAAGGCTGGAGCTGGCCAGAGAATGGAACATTGTGTTAGCTTTTCCCACCATAGTTTGCAAAGAATATATGAACTAAACACCTCGTGCTTATCTTACATTTTGTGACTGCCATTCCGCCAACAATGAGTGGCGTTTTTACTGGCTTCCTGTGGTCAATGCCCAATCAGATGCAGAACGCACGCAGGTCACTGAGATGTCTTGGTAAACATCTGGATATTTGTAAGGCTGGGGAGAATGAATCGCCCCACCCCTTTCTTTATTTTTCACGGAAATGTTAGGTCAATTAAGTTCAGATGTGGTTGGTCACTGGTAATATTAGTCTTTAGTTTATTACTAAGGTGCCAGTGTTTCAATGAGTGTATTTCACTCAGTGTGTCCTTTGTGGATTAACAGTGACTTTTACTGAATACCTGTCCTTGTTTGTGCTAACTACACCTGTCTGTCACAGATACCGTGAAGTTGTGAAGATGAAGTTCAAAGTCTTTAGCTAATATGTGTGTTTGTTTTCATTTTCGCTTACTCATTTCAAATGAGGCTGCACCCTTTTCTGTGCATTAAAAGACTGCAGTGCTCTGATGATAGCCTAATCAGTTCCACTGGCAACATAATAGTTTATCAGTGGTCATCTGAGGTAGTGGCTCCCTGCCCTGCTGTTTGTTCTCGTTAGCCTCACCCAGTGCCAAATCTGCACAAGTGTTTTTAGTTGGTGCCCAAAGAAAGCCTGAAAGCATGTCTTTAAATGCACTTACAGAACGAGGCAGTCATGTTCTCTTTATTACATGTCTATCATGCAAGCATGCTGACACACGCTTAGCATCACATTGTGAGTTGTGAGAAAAAAAATCTTGTGTAGGCCAAGCTGCATAAGGCCATAGAGATGTATGCAAGTCTGTGTGGGAATCACTAGGTGGCTCTGTCGGCTTCTCCATTCATACCATCTCATCTCCAATGAATGTGTCTGCTGTGGTCTGTGTGTCACTGTTATGGGCCATGTATCAAATATTAGGACAAAATGGATGTGTTGACACTGCTTAACTTAGTAGGTATAAAAAAAGGAAATAACGACAAGAATCCGTCTTGCACCGACAAAAACCCGTTGGTATGCCCATTAGCCCATATGCTGAGAATCTACAAGGTCTAACTCACTTCTCCTCATTTTTATGAATTAATATAACACAGGATTTGGTGAAAATTATGATTTGGTTCACATGCCATCTCATGTGCCATCTGACCTTCTGGTCAGAGTTAGAAATAACAAAAAAGCATGCCATTCCCACTGAACAATGAAACTCCCTTTTGTCTTAGTAGTGAGTACACTCTCACATAGATCCATGGAATGACATGAAACTCTAACCCAATTCTAAGTGTCTGCTTTCAGGAAAGCACTTGTCAAGAGAGATGTTTCAGTCTTATGCTTCTGGGGAAGTGTCAGGCGTTAGCTGGGAAGCTGCCATTTGGCAAGTTTCAGGCTTCATAATCCCACCTACATCCCAGTCCTTACACCTGAACAAGTCAGACTCCACCTGGCCCTTTGTTTCAAAGGAAGTAATTATGTAATAGCACAACAACAGTTGCAACATGAATTCCTGACGTCAGATGAGGCCTTTGTTCAGTGGTTCTACTGACAGTTTTGGATCCAAGATTTTCCTAGCATTAAGTCTAAATCAGTTTTAGTTTTGGAGAGATTTGTGTGTTAGTTTTTTTCACTGCAGCACATGGCTGTGTTAATAAAGTCATTGTGACTTTTATAACGGTGTCTAAAGTCTCACACACAAACAGACACACAGATCAACAGTGGCATGATCTTTAAAAACCTGCTCTACTCCAACAACCAGTTCCAAACTCTGCATGGTAGTGAAGAGGGAATAAATAAAACAACTCAGAAAAAAAGACATGTCAGCACACACAGCCACACAGTTGACCCCAATGCCACCTGTGAACACAGCTGTCAGGAGAACCGAATGCCTTCTTCAAAAGGGACATTCCTCACCATATCCCACCTACCATAGAAAAAAGGTGAAAGGGTTTCCCTGGCAAAAACACAGACTCCCCTTTTTGCAATGTGATCACCGTTTAGGTTTGTTCCATTCAAATTGATGTGCCAATGACTGCATCCGAAGACCAGATAAATAATGGAAAATATATTAAACATCGTTTTATTTTTAAATATTGTTTCAGATAAATGTAATATATTTGACATTACAGTACAAATTACAGGTACAAAGTACAAATTAAGACAATATGCTGCATATATTACAGTACAAAAATGTAGCTCTTAATGCCAGCACCTCCATACATCTATTAAATGTATACTTGTGACTTCACAAGTCCAATATGAAGAGTTACATAGATATATACAGAAGCACAGGAAATCCTTAAATTGTATTTAATCATTTACATAATAAAAAATATTTGGCTTTTTTGACATTATGGATGTGACCATTTATGAGTCATTTATAAATCTTAGAGGGTGCTTGATTTTTGACTCATTCCTTTCCCTATAGCGTCTGTAGTAATATGAAAGCGCACCTTTGTAATTTGACACCTTCGTCCCTCACAAAGACATTAACACAAACAGACAACACAGGAGGCTCCGGTTGGAGGACACATATGATTTGTTAGTCTGTAGTTGAAACAGGCCAGACTCTGGTCTGGGTCTGGGTCTGGCTCCAGTCAATTCTTAGGCAGAGGCAGGCTCGTAGGTATGAAAGTGAATGCCTTTAGAGCAGGTTATCTTCATCACGGCTCCATTTAGATTGCTGTCCATGATTATCTTCAGCATACCTTCTGCAATCAGTGATGGCCTGAAACACATACACACACACACACACACACAAACAGGAAGGGGGGGGGGGGGTAAGATGATTTCTTGATAACTCTAGGTCTCTCCTGAGTCTGAATGAATGGAAGACAAATACATTCCATAGGTTATTTATTGTGAAACCCCTACAGGACCTTCAAAAGTACTTGCAAGACACACTTAAAAGCATGGTCCCAGTCTCCACACTTTCATTTTGAAGTTGGGCTTGTTTAGTCCTTGTTCAATTCTATTTCAACCACAAAATCTCACAATATTCTATCAAGATGTGCTTTGAGTCAATCACAACATCAGTCAATCATGGGTTAGAATCTTTCTGTAACCAACAATGCCTGCAATAAGTCCAGTTTGTCCTGATTCTAGTTGTCTGGGGGAAAATACTTTGCAAACATATGATACCATACCTCCCTTTTTACCTGCCTACTGACAGGCATGAACCTCAGCATTATCACTTTCTATTTTTAGACTTGCTTGCTTGGAATTGGTTACATGAGTATAATTACCCTTCTGGAATCAAATCAAGAGTGAGTTTATTCATCCGCAAACATCACAGGGAATTTTGTTTGGCAACAAGTACGTACGTAGGTTCATTCTCTTGGATGTGTTCCTTGGAATGCATTTCATTCCGGTTGTTGTTATATAGATAAGCTCATTCCATTTCAGGCATGTTTGTGCCCTTCTTTAAAAATCCTTTTTGGCTTACAGGAGATCACAGTGCTCAATCTTCTTTCCTCCCATCACGAGAGCGCCTGTCTGTTTGGCCAATCTACAACAGAGTCTACAATAGAGTAGGTGTGTCCTGGATGTTCTTTAATCTCCGATGGTAGTCAAGATGGCCAACACAGACAGAGCGGTGAGGAGGGTTTATGGGTAGGTTGTGAAAACAACAAGGCCCTGCAGGCCTCTCTCCACAGTATGATGTGTGGCAGTGATAAGCTAGCTGAAGTGCTCTAATTCTAACCTCAAGTCCCCTACTGCGGTGAGTGTGGAGACGGCAAGACCACTTACTTCCTGTTGTTGTCATAGGCTGCATCCCTGTGTCCTCCTAAAGCCCCCACGCTAAACACCCAAAATTCATTTCACATGAATCAGCCAATCATGATGTGGGTTCATGCCAGTTAGGTCTTTGAGGGCATAGGGTTTAAGGTGGACATTGGGACCCAGCTACAGTCTGTTTAGCACAGATGTCCAGACAGTCCTCCTGTAGTCTACTTACTTGAGCACTCCGAATGTGTCCATCCTCTGCTTGATCTCATCCTTGTACTTAACATATTTTCCCATGTTGTCCTCCTGCTCAATTGTCTGGAGAAGGGTAGTGTCAACAAAAGCTGGGCAAACCACGTTGATCCTCACACCATAGTCCCCAACAATAGCTGCGTCCTGTCAAAAACAATAAAACAAAGTCCAGTCCAGACAGGGTCAGTGGTATAAGAGGTAATTACAATGAGTAAAGAATATGCTCATATAGACTTATGGGAGAGGTTGGAGAGACTATCAGAATAATAAATAATGACAAGAACAAACTCAAAATTCATGCAGACTAGACAATAACAGCGAAAACATGAGAAATACTTATTACCTACTTATATGTTATGTACACTATGTACCAAACATGAACCATTTGTGTACACAAACCACATACAGAAAACAAAACAAAAAAAACTGAGAACTTTTTGTTGTGACCCTTAACCATACACATGCTGTCAGTTAAACAGTGAACACATATAGGGGCTTACTCACCGCCATTGCTCGAGAGAACCCGATCACTCCATATTTGGTTGCTGTGTACACAGGCTGGTGTGGGGAATGAAGGAAAGCTATGGGGAAATCAACAACACAAACACCATATTTACACTAAAGACATTTAAAAGTGCTTACTATCTAAGACACAGGAATCCCCATTAACAAAAGATCAGTCCCAATCACCAACTGAGCTTGTTTAATGAGGTCAATATTTTGGCCATTGTGAGCCCTTCGGTAACCATAGAGATTTTTTCTAGGCAAGTCATATGGGCAACAGAGCTTATCAAAGCTCTGACCAATTTCCAAAGTCTCCGTCATGGAAAAAGCTGAAGCGTTCCAAGTGTTCAGGGGTTCTCACAGCACTAAATTCAAACGTTAAACTGCTGCTGGCTTCAGGGTTTTAGTTTAAGCCAGGCTGATCTGGGGAAACATAAAGGGCCGGATCGGTTCCCAAAACAATGGTAAGGCTTTTACAGCGTAATGCTGCTTTTTTATGGACGAATATAAACCCCACACAGCTGTGGATCAATCACTTGTATTCCTCCTCCATACCAGGAAATATGCAGCTCAGCCTCGCAGAACTTACACCACCTGCAAGAGATTCTTGTCTACATTATGACAGGAAATGCATGGCTGACCACTTTTTAAGACTGCAAAAATATCTGTGCGGTTCCCTGATAAATGCACAGCCAAAATGAGAGAGTTTCAGGGTGGTAGTGTTTTTGTTTACAGCTGCATGCCTTCTTGTGTGTTCTGGCTGACGTATCATAAACACATTTGGAGGAGCCGTGCAGTCGGTGATTCATCTCATACAAACTTTGTCTGTGTGTGTTGTTTGTGTTTAAGTGTGTGTGTACGTGTTGCATGCATGTATCTGTATTTACATCTGTGTGCGTGTGAGTGTGTATGCCTGTCTTTACCTGCCTCTCAGAGGGCCATAAAATGTTCATCCTGAGATTTGTCCTGAGACTGGACAAATTTGGCATCAATATAATGCAAATTTTTAGCTAATAAATAAATAGTAAGTAGTACAGTATGTTTCCTGGCTGCTTGTGAGAACAAAACCAAATAATGAAGCAGTCTCGCAATATGTTTCTTTTGAGGGTCTGACAAAGGGTTACATAAGCGATATTAGCATAGCATAGGCTACACTTTGAGTGTGGCCAGCCCACCTCCACATATGCAACAGGGACAAATGTAAGAGGATTACACCACACTATAAAGAGGAACACCAGAGCCAGCTGTCAAACACAGATGCATTATTGAGCAACTGACTGCAGCTTTCAATGTAGTGCTTTGGCTGCGCTGAAGCTAGATGGACCTCCCCACTCCATTCAAGTTCATGTGCACAAAGACATGCGCTATTAATCTGTTGCTAAAGAATGCATCATCTGAGATGTGGTGGCTGTTTTTCACATCTAGGTGTCTCAGTAACCGCCAAAACATCCCACTTCCAAAACCTCAGGCCAGCTTTGGACTGCTTACTATCAGCACTTGGTCTAGCATGCTTTTGGATTGTTTTCTTTCTATCCTCTGTTAGAGGTTAAAGGTGTTTTCTGTCGGCAACCCTTATGTGTACTTATCATTTAAGGTGGCAATATGGCACAGACCTGTTTTTCATTGCCACCCCTCCCCCAATGCCCCTACACTCAGACAAGTTTGGGTTATGCAATTGTGCTTGCTCGTTTGGCTTTACCTCTTTGGCAGGTTTGGTATTTGGCATTTGGAACAAACATCCTAAACTCTCTCCTCATTTTATGATATTGACTGTTGTCTTGTTGTGCTGGCGGTTGTTGACTTCTGCGTGTATCAGACCATAAGTTAACGAAGATATCCACAAACTGACTGAAATGACAGCATTCTTGTCGAGTAACGCTCCATTAGTTTGTCAGTTTCCGTGTGCTCATAAGGTAACATACAAAACAGCTGCACTCTAAATCATCATTGCGAGCCTTACATAACCGCTCTCCCCTTGTGTGTTTACAGTTTTAAGGTTCAACCAAACACCAGACACAAAGGCAGTGCAGTACCTGGTTTACTTAACAGGAAAAATGGATGAAGGGGAACAATAGACAGTCAAGGGAGAGCAGAAGATCTACATTCAGGGCAGCAGAAAAAGCACAGACTATATCAGAATAACAGTAATGTTAAACTAATATGGAAAGTTGCCAAGTTGGCAAGAGTCATGCACCCAGGATGGACATTAATCAAGCACCTCTCATGGGTTTAGAATTGTCAGTGTACAAACTGTGCACAAATTACAATATTTCCTCTTATACAGAAATGTGTGGCTCAAGCTGAATTCACAAATTATTTGTCAACAACTGTGAAAGTCCACACTGCTTTGAGTCAAATCAGGGGAAACTGCTTTCACTTCGCTGACAAGTGAAACACGGCAACACAGAATAAACAAGAGTGGCTGTGTGGGAACTTTGTGGCCTTGAAACAAGAGGAAATGTTGATGAGCAAGTGTGTTTTATTTTGCGTCAATAAGAAAACCTTATGTTCCACTGCTGTTTGAAATGATTGTCTGACAGGCCTTTGAGGTAAATACCGATTACAGCTCTGAATAAACAGAGGGGGTAGAGAGGACCTACAGCAGGTTATGGTAATATCAACATAAAAACTGAACTACAGCTATTTTCTTAAATATTTGAGGCTTTACAATGCATTGTAGTTATATAGGCATACTAGGCAAGACTCCTGATTTTTGACCTCTGGAGCTCACCCTACAGTCACCGATTTAAAAAAAAAAAAAACAACAGCATTGTACATTCCCACCAATGCATGTGAATTTGTGTGTAAACCAAAGAATAGGAACCAGTCATGATCATTTCCGTAGCTCTGCAGGCCGGTAACAAACGCGACTTTGGGTTCATTCAGTTTCAGTTTCTTTTTCACCACCTCACCATCTAAGATCCTGCAAGTGTAATAACCGTAGAATCTACGCTCGAGGCAGCCAAGAGAGCCTTCATTCACTCTGTAATGGCCATTTAATCATCGAAGTGAGTAAATTAACTTAAAAATGTTGTCTGGTGTGCCTTCAACCAATTCAACCAAAATTACACATAGGAACGAGGTATACACTAGAGATTTCCATCCATGATTCCGATTTGTGATTTGCCATGTGTCTCTAAAGTTGCTCATATTCAGGCAGAAGAAGTGGAATGACAAAGAAGGAATGGTTGTCTTAAAAGATTACACCCATCTACCTCTTCCTCAAAACACAAACTGGGATACTGTAATCCTTCATTCTGTCTGTCTGTCTCCCTTTAGCTTCCAAAATTCACTCATCATTTGGAAATGTGTGTACCCACTCTCTGCAAATACATAACAGCAAATGAGACACACAGCCAGAGAGAGGGCCAAAGTCTATGGCACATGCTGATTTAATAGTCCATTAATGCTTTTTAGTCTTTCAGGACTGTGACAGTTTGACCACAGTGCAGTGAGGCCGTTTCAGGTGAACCCGAAGTTGTTTCCCTATCCTCTGCTATAGAACACCCCTCCCCAACCCTGAAGGTTGTATGACAGCAGAACGATCTAAATGATAGTCCTGAGCTCTTACCCTTCAGGCTACATCGGCTTACTGCTGTATCACTCTGTACCTGATAAGTTAAAACACAAGAGCTTGACTGAATCAAATGTTCATGAATTGTTTGAATGCCACCCAGCTAAGCAAACAGTTGACTCATGGTGTAGAGACAGCTTAAGACGTAATTAAGGGAGGGAATAAGAACTACAGGCTGGACAGGAACACTGGAGTTGCAACACAACCCAGAGCTGTCTAGCCGGCAGCTTACATTCTTACCTGCCATGGATGAGACATTGATGATCACGCCTCCCTCCTTGCTGTGCTCTTTGCTCATGTGATCCAATGCAAAGTAAGTGCCCTGGATGACTGACGTCTGTGAGAGGAAATACAGGGCAGGTGTGACTCTCTAGATGCCTAACATTACTCATCTCCTCCTCGCAACACATACTATTTTTGACACTTTTTTAAAAAACTAGTTAATGTATGTGCGCATATGTATGTGTGCATGAGTGTGTAGGTGTGTGTTCTGAGGGGGGTAGCAATGGTGTGTCTGTGTGAATGCTGTTTTGAAGTGGGTAGCGGTGGTGTGTGTGTGTGGTGTGTGAGTGTTTTGAAGGGGTAGTAATGCAGTGTGTGTTTGTGGAGGGGTTGGTGGCACATCAATCAGGCTCTGTTATGCTTTTCTATGATCTGTCTGAGGCACAGCTCGAAGTAAATTCCCAACACTTCAGAGAGAAATGCTCTAGTTTCCCACAAGCAGACAGCGTTTAATCATTAGGACACATTTTCACTCACAACAGGGCTCAAGGCAACTTTGGTTAATGCTTAAAAATCATTGTTGAATGGTCAGACAATACAGAGCTGTAGATTAGAGAATTTGATGTGAGAGACAGAACTACAAAATACAGAAGGTGTCTCCAACTGATCATGGGAATTGAATGGAATTGATGGATGAGCAAATTGTAAATGTCAAACAAATGTACAGCCTTTAAAACAAATGATATCTGTCTAACCAAAGTTGAACTATTCTTTGAGCTACTGTCACCTTTACTTCTTTACTGTGGGGCTTGTGTAACAAATGAGCTCTTACCAAATTGACTTCAATTGTTTTTTCCCAATTCTTTTCATTGTTGATGCCAGCATTGTTAATTACAATATCCAATCTTCCAAAGTGCTCCACAGTACTCTCAAAGGCACCTGGAAAATACAACCATGTTTGGTTGAGTGAGTTAGAAATGACTGCCAGGAGGTATAAACTTCCCTTCACCATAGCCAAGTTAACTCCTGTCACTTAAACAATCGGGGATGAGGCTTGAGCCGGCATGACCTCACCTGACACCTGGCTGCAGCATTCCACAAAGAAACATTCAATTAAAGCTAGCCTTGAGCGTGGTGGAAATAAACATACTCCACGGAAAGGCACAGCCACATAATCTCCCTATCTGTAGCCTGTTAGATCTGTAAAGAATAATAGGACGTACCAACTTCTCAGTCATGCATGGACTGTATTCAGTGTTCTTTATTTGCCACCTGAGAACAGATACTTAGAGGACGTCCGAGAACATTCCTAAGCATTTCCCTACGGCACTTCAATTCTGAGCTGTAATAAGCGCACGGATCTTTGTAAACAATGAAAGTCTGTTCAGAACAGGATACTTTTGAGCACACTGAAGTGTTTGAGTAATGAAAGAAAATAGGCAGTTAAATTGTTACAGTGTGGTATCAACAGGAAAATCGCTTTAATCTTTAGAGTACGTTGCCTGGAATTTATTTAAGACTACTTTATTCAATAAATAACATAATAACGAATGTGATGTGGGTGATGGAACTTTACCTCGAAGTTTATCTCGTTGTGTCACGTCGCACTGGATGAAAATACTATTCTCTTCTCCAAAAACTTGATCGAGATCTTTCTTGCACTTCTCTCCAACCGAACGGTTAAGATCTACTATTGCAACCTACAAACAAGAACCAGGACATTCTGAAATGTAACCTGAGTTCTGATCATTCTACCAGAGAAAAAGTACTACAGTTGAGAGAAGACCTGTTTCAACACATCAGTAAAGACAAGAGCAGGACTAACCTTAACATTATTCCTTAGCAGCGCCTCAGTCACGGCTTTCCCGATTCCTTGAGCTCCACCGGTGACTAGTGCTACTTTCTCACACAAAGCCATTTTTAACGCCTCATCAGCGAAACGCAAGACTTTATGAAGCTTACCGATACTTTGGCACTGCTCAGCTGTCAGAAGGGGGCGTGTAGCAGCTAAGTTCCCAACGGTTTAAACCTCACCTAGATAGAAGTGCAATAGAAGTAGTTTACCTGACCACCGCAGCTCACCGCAGTGTGACACAAGAATTCCGTTTACTTCCGCGTGCTTTAACCTCAACCAACATATTGTTTGGCGCAGGATCTGGTATCTTATCTTTCCAGTCTGCCATTAGATATTCATAAAAACACAGAATGCGCCCGAGGGTATGACGTGGCAGTCTTTTTTTTGACGGATATGTATTTATTGTATGAAAAGTATTTACAGATGTACATACATGGAAGAAAGCATGTGCGTTTGCATCCTTCATCTCCCCTCAGTCAAAGCAGCGAGAACACGTCAACAAACAGGTCCAACTCACATCTTCAGTTCAAAAAATAAAATACATCAATGTCAATGTAATTTCATGCATAACATGTATTAATATTTTTTGTACAAAATAAATTATTAAATTCACTTGCATTATAGAAATGTACAACTCGTTTATCCTCCACGTCGCGTACAATTGTGTCAAATATTAATATGAAGTGGTAGTAAAATCTACATACCTAACAAAGCTTTAAGGAATGTGTGAGTATAGATATGTTTTACCAAAGCATATGGCACAGTTTTTCAGTATATTAATGTGTAATATTCAAAATGTGAGATTCAGAAGATCTTTCCTGCACTACCTCTCTTTTTCAAGAATAAATGCCAATCAGAAATCTGTTGGATGTACCAACAGCATCACTGACTAGACTCAAATAAATAGAAAACATAATGATAAACACTACATCAACAGCCCATGTAAGACCAAACACTGTGTTTAGACACACAAGAAAAGGGCAGTTTCTTACTTTCTTGATAGATACAGTTATGAATAGGTCTACCTTACCTTTACGGGTACACACTTCTTCCCCTTTGTGTATGACTATTACTCTTTCTCTGTAACTTTAAATCTACCTCTACAAAATTTAATTTGCAACTCCAAGCATGCAGCAGTTCCCCTTATCTCGGGCTGTGATATTATTTCAACAATGGGCATCTAAAAGCACTGACAAACATTTCAGGATAAAGAAAGCCATTCAGCTTGATCTGGCCTGTTTGCATTTCTACACTTCTCATGCCGTCAGTCATCAGTCACCAGTCAGTGTTTTATTGTTAACCTCATTGGTCACATTCCATTCATTTGAAGTGATTCTGACAACTAGATATTTAAACATTAATTTCCAGTAACTCGTCATCAGCATGCTGTCTCAGAGGTAATCAGGTTAAACAGGCTCCTGTCTAAACGGTCCAAAAGCCATATTTTGTTACCATGTTTTGTCTGGAGACAATGTGTCATTAAGTCCCCCTGAGATTACTGTTTAGAAATCTGTCTTGTCAGATTGAAAGACTGTCACAGCATACAGACACTCTACAGTGGGAAATAGCATGTGCTTTGTGGTCTTTGCCTCTTCAAATCCATATGATACAGCTGAAGGAAGAACACAGTCCCAGTAAACAGCGATCAAACCTGTGTTTTCAAATTTGTGTGATATTTTAGTTTCTGGTTTAAACGATAGGTGTGTAGCCCATACTGACACAGTATGAGGCAAGACACAGATGCAATATTGGCAGTAGAGCTGTAAGACACGAGTGCAGCTTGGGGGAGGGGGGTCTCTTTAGGTGTTCATTTCTAAGTACATGGGAGGCAGTGTGCAACAGTGCTCCAGTGTGTGTGTGTGTGTTGTGTACGTGCGTGTGTGTGTGTTAGTGGAGAGTGCCTGGTGAGGAAGGGGCTGGGAAGTGGTTTAGCTGCAGGCTCCGAAAATCAAACCCCTCTCAGCTCAGATTGCAGACAGCTCTATTCCCACTTTCAAACTGCAAGGGTGGCTGCAGATCATGAGGAGAAGACTAATCTGTGTGTGTGTGTGTGTGTGTGTGTGTGTGAGAGAGAGAGAGAGAGAGAGAGAAAGATTCTTATAGTTTGGATCACGTTCATTTTTCCCTGTTGCATAGAGTGGTTGGCTTTGTGTGTTTTGGGCATGGGGACTAGTTGGCTCAGTTCAGCACATCCTGACAGCAGCTATTTTTTCAGACATAATACCAAATTGTCTTTACAACTTCTTTGTGCAGTCAAGTCAAATTAGGTGTATGTGTGTGTGTGTGTATGTCTGTGTGTGTGCATGTGCGCACGCGTGTACGCACGCAAGTCTGTGTTTGTGTATCTTTGTCTTGGCAGAACATTTGCAGCACATGCCACTGTTCAGTGGTCCATACTTGTCGACAGGAACATGTCAAGCGTCCGAAGGATGCGCTCTTTGGATCCCACTCTCTTGCTGGTGGTTCTCCTACACGCCTGCTCATGGTTTATGTACATCTTCATGGCGCAAGATTTTGTACAGGACCCAGTAGAAAATGTTAAAAAACAAAAAGGCCAGGGGGAAGCCTGCGCGGGAGATAGTGTCAATCTTCTTGGCGCGGTCGATGAAGAGCTTGCGCATCTCTTCGTGGCTCTTGGCAGCAGCGGCTGCTGCAGCGGCAGTGCTTGACTGGGCAGGCTGGCCCGCGCTGTTGTTGGTAGCCTTGGGGATGGCACCATCTTTCCCCGTGTTGCAGGTGGCCCCAGTTGTGGCTGTAAAGCTCAGGCGGCTCTCCCGCACATCTTCCTCCTGGCAAGGGAAGCAAAGACAGAAGAGGACTTCAGACTCCTGTAATATCTGCAAGCCCTCAAAAAATGCAGCAGAAAATCAGGTGTCTATGGTCAAAAATATTGTTGTCATGAGTACATGAAACAGTCCAACAAAACGCCCCTGGCTCAGTGGAATACATCCTGTAAACACTTAAAGTGATACAGATCTTCATCTGATTGTAATAGCAACAGTTCAGTCACTGAGAGGACTAATGTCTAGACATAGTGCAAGCATAACTGCTTTCTTCTGAGTACTTCTGTTTATACTCAATATGTGTAACTGAACCAAAGGACATTCATTTGCTTGACTTGATGGAATTTAACCTCAGGTCTGTCTTTCAACAGCTTCTCCCGCCCTTGGGCCTTTGAAACATGCCATTAACCTTTTCTCTGCCTTTAGCTTTCACTCAAAGACAAATTGTTTTCCTAAAGGTCTCTGGCTGTATCCCGTAAAAACATTTTCCCCAAAACACGATGTGAAACTGGAGTGTGTCCTTCAGAAACAGTCAATGCAAAAACAAAAGCAGTTTAGGAAAAAGTTATGGATGAGAAGAAAAAGCACAGAAAAAAAGTTCTTAGTATGTGGCAATAGAACAATAATGAAAACCATCAATGCTCTTGGAACACAAGTACACTTCCCATGAAAGAAATGACAATAAACACAGTATAACTTCTAGCCACCAGGAGAATGACACACACACACACACACACACACATATACATAAAACAAAGAACATTGAAAACATTTAAACTGGTTTAATTCCTAAATAAGAACAGGAATTTGAGTCAACAGCAATGAGAAGAAAAAGTGAAGAGGAAAACCATCTGAAGAATTAAGACCTATGGTCAGGAAACACAGTGGATGGGGTGTTATGAATGCAGCTAGGGAGTTCCATGTATGAAGTCTGTGGAATATGGTCTTCTTTGGTGAACAAAATAAGGACTAGATTTCTGCATAAGCCTGATATTAAAATATGCATTCTGCATGCAACTTAGTCCCATGTGCATAAAATCCTGCTTCATATTTATTATTGTGACTCTGGTCCCATTCAAAATCCTTTTTATTTTTAATGTATCCATGGAGGCCTTCAATATGCCACTTATGTTTTTCCTTCTTCCTCAGTCATAGCTTGCACCACATGGGGCTGAATTGAATCAAGATGAACATGAAGTAATGGAACATCTAAAACATTGAATATAAAATGCATTCTTGGGAACCACTTGGGGCAGGGAAAAGTAACTGCAAACACAATTTAAGGATGTTGTTCTTCGGAGGGGCAAAGGAGGATAAGGTGGCTGTTGCCTTGGCCATTTTACCCTGTGGTTTGGACTGTAGATGTGGCCCATAGATCCATATATGGGCTCAGCACTTCTCAAGCCGTTGATACGACTCAGTGAATCAGAGTTCTCGTCATCAAGAACTGGAGTGAGACTCTGTTGTCAAACCGGAGTGACAAGGGAGAAAAACACCGGAGGGGACAAGGAGGTAAAACAAAGGCAAAGGTTCATGAAAAAATGCTAAATTAAAGCAGACATGCAAAAATTAGACTAAACATGCAGTATTTAAATATGACATGCATGAACAGAAATGACTGTGAAAATTAAAATAAGGATATGAATATGAGGAGATATCCTTAAACATTTTTGTTTTGTTAGTGACCAACATTTACTCTGTGTATTTTGCCTGCATTTCCCCTACACCTAGACAAATAGCTCACACCTGCCTGAGTTCATGACCCAGGGCAGTGATTGCTAAATTCCATTCAGCCCTTATTTTACCCTGCAGAGAACTATTTGCATCTACTTTCTTTGATTGCTGCAGGAAGTAATATGTGCAAGTTGACAAGCAACATTTATTTGGAAGGGAGGAGGAGGACTGAGGGCTGATCCAGCTGTGTATAGACCTTTACACCCTTCCCATGGCTTTAGCCTTGAAATAAACATGCTTGGCCCTGATTCTTTTACCGTGCAGTGTTGTGCTGCACTAAGCGACCATGCCCACTAGGTGGCAGAGGTGGCTCGAGTCAGGACTTCAGCATGACCAGTCCAGAGGCTTTATGCAGACTGCACTTCATGCAGAAGTTGGCTTTGTCACAGATGCCTGAATGCCTGTTCCTGAGCTCCTTCTGATGTATGGCAATTTCAGAGTGATGATGTATTTGTTAACCATTATTTATTTGTTTATTTATTTCTCCCGAGTAGTCTTTCAAGTGCTTCAGCCCAATCCAATGCCCTGCCTCAGCCTCTGCCCTCTAATTGTGCCCTTGACTGCAGTGCAAGTCTTGAGATTACATGACTGGGGTGCTTGGACCTGCCCTGAACCTGCCCTCCATCCAGCTACATCTCCTGCGCCTGGGGCTGGAGGTGTCTGGCCTGAGACCCTTTATTAGGCCTTGTCCACAGCGCCGCATGCTCGACACCACACATCGCCCAGGGCACCACAATTTCAAAGGAGTCCAAAAGGCAGCAATAAAAAACTTCATTAATCTGAAAATCAGGGCCACTAATCTCTCTGGGTCTCTGTCGAGTCTAATTTCAGTGGCAGAGCTGGCTGACAGCATCTCTCAAGATTCAATTGTAGCTTCTGTCACTAAGGCCTTAACACTCTCATCAGTGGGGGACTGTTTACAACTTGTCTGATGGGGAGTGGAACCTAATTGGTGCTGTTGCCTCTGTTTGCAGGATTTAATCACTTGCAACAAACTTGATTTTTTCTCCTAAGCAGCAATTAGTTGAAATTGTCTGACTGCAACTACCCACAAGCGTGAAGGGCCTCGCATGACCTATCATACCAGAAAACAGCGGACATTTCTATTGACAGTTTTGCTTTTTGTTGTCAACAGTCTGGATCCATCAGGAAACCAGCAATGCTTAGTAGTTTTGGGTCAAAACATCCCAAAATTACGTAGAGACTACAGAGTATGAAGAAACCGCTGTAATGATGCAATGTCAAATGTTTAAGCACTGTGTTGTTCAGATTCCAAATTTGAAGGTAGCTTGTAAATCAACTACTGCTGGGCTAGCCCTCCTTTTATATCACATTCTACCCAAAGATCTTTGAATACTGACCAACCCTCTCTGTACTACCACGTGTGGCTTCTGTAGTAAAAAGGTGAGTGCAAAGCTGTTTACAAGACAACTTGAAAACAAACTATTCCATGAGAACTACATGTAGCAGCCTTCACATTACTATCTTTCCTTAATTTTCTGTTCATGCAAATAATTTGCCATTCCACAAATGATCTCTCTATAATTAGAGTGTGTGTGTGTGTGTGTGTCTGTGTGTGTGTGTGTGTGTGGGTGGGGGGTGGAAGGGGTTACTGGAGGGCACATGGACACCCTCCTTACCTTGGTCTTCTTTCTCCTCTTGCGGAACCTGAGGAGCTCCTTATGTTGCCTGGAGACGAAGTTGACAGCAGCGTACTCCAGCAGAGCAGAGAAGACGAAGAGCAGGCACACGGCCATCCAGATGTCTATGGCCTTTACATAGGACACCTGAAGCAGACAACACACACCCACACAGAAAAGTTACACATGTGTGCTATGCCTCATGCGAAGCTTCGCTCAACCTGCCCACAGTTAGTGTATTATTTATCTTCTTAACAAGGCCTGCCGATTGTTACTCATTCATGGAGAACTGGTTCCTGGCCATGGCTCGTGCCCCCTTCATCTGCCTGATCCGAGATAATGCTCTATACGCTTAATCCTGTCTCATAGAGAGCCTAATTGCATTGCATAATGGAAGTCATAAGTTTTTAATGCATGTGGCACTGCACTAGAGGTTAGCACTCAAGGGTTAAAATGCAGTGTGCTACATCGTCTTGTTGTTATGCAGACTCTTGCATGGGTGAATCTGGCACAAGCGTTCAGTGATGAATGCATCAGTGCCTTGAGGTTGAAGAGAGAGGGAAGTGTGATCCACTGTAAAGGCCCCACACACAAATGGAGGAAATGCACACACACACACACACACACACACACACACACACACACACACACACAATAATGCATGCACACAGGGAGATACAAATAGTCATACATATGTATCCACTTGCCCCTTTCCTTTAAATACACATCAAACTATTAATGTGTATTTTAAGTTACTGTTTACAGTGAAAAGATCCTAAGGCACCTATTGCTAATAATATCTATATTGACCTTAGTGTTTTAGGTCCAAATAACCTCATTCATAAACATGACAGCCTAAATGATCCCTAAATATGTCTCGCAGGCAGTTTCTGCTAACCTTTTAACAAGACTGCAACTATGAGGTGAGCATACATGATCACAATATTGACTGCATGCATCATCTAAAGGGGCACATTTGCACATGTAAAGTTCCCCTCATATTGTTATTACAGTGTGATGCTTTGAAGGTACTGCACATACAGCAGTGGTTGCTGCCCTTGCATCATTCACTTGTGAACGCACCTTGGGCAGCGATGTTCTAGAGCCTGAGCTCTGTGTTGTCATGGTGAGCACGGTGGTGATTCCAAGGGCGACACGAGCAGGAGCCGCATCCATGTTGATCCAGAAGGAGACCCAGGAGAGAATGACGATCAGCAGACTGGGGATGTACATCTGGATCAGGTAGTAGCCCATCTGACGCTCCAGGTGAAAGCGGACTTCGATGCAGGTGAATTTACCTGTCAAAGACCAGAGGGAGAGAGAGATTAGGGCTTTATATACAGATTCAGGTTCAAATGAGAACTTTTATACAGATTCAGGTTCAAATGACTTTATTTACTGTATCCATTGGTTGTCAACAGCAGTCGAGGAATCTAGAACTTTTGAGCAGTAATGAATACCTATAAAACACGAGTGCCAAGACTGTGTTCACATCATGGACCATCCTGTCCTCTTCAGCATTTGAAAATGGTTGCCCACATAACCTACACAGCCACTGTAGTCATTAACTCACATTATGCAGTGAGTCAAAAAGATGACTTATGCATGTGGATGCCTTCTTCTGCCTGCATGAACATAGAATGACTGTGAATACATATCGATCCACAAACTATTCAGTGCCATGGAGGCAGGGTTTATTGATTCAGCAACTAGCATGAATTATGTGATTTCTATTTGTTTGTTTGTGTGTGTGTGTGTGTGTGTGTGTGTGTGTGCGGCTGATGGCTGCAGGTGGGCCTGCCACCCCCACTCTGGGTGGGAGCTGATGGAGCCTTGTCCCCTGAAGCCACACTCTCCTGATGAGATGCAGTCCGATCCCCGGCCCTTTCCTCACCCTTACATTGCTGACTACTGCCTGAGTACAAGTATGTATGCACACAAACAGTTACACACACACACACAGTCACACGCAAACAACCAAATGCAAGACTAGATTACAAATAATTTGCGCTTATACAAATATATAAAGGAGAGACAAATTCTTCAGCAATACATCATGGACTCTGAATCATGAAAACTGACAATTTCATATCCAGTGGTAAGTACATTCTATCCAAAAGACAACAGCATTACCCTGACTGAAATCCAAAGTGGGTTTTATGAATAAACAAACACACACATAATGCATGCTCACAGATTCCAAGCAAATACTGAACTAAAAATAGACTCCTGTTCCTAACCAGCTTAACAAATACTACCGGTATGCCATCAGATGCATGAGATTCTTGAAGATGTTTGTACTTGGCGAGGGGACTCATATCTCATGACATGAATTGTTAAACAAACAAATGAATTATGAATTAAAAATGCCATTGGGAATGGAGGGAATCCGTGGCAGAGTTCTGATGATTAACATCGACCTTTGCCCATTTTATTCCTACTGGGCACAGAACAGTCCTGCAGGCTGCGTCCAGCCAGTGTCCTTTCAAAAATATCTCAGATCTGTAGATGACGGCAGAGACAAACTGGGTTTGCTCTCTTTACAAGCGCTCTGCTGGAGCTGTCTGCTGTCGTCTCTGTAACTAAGCCTTTGGATGGGCAAGAGAGTGAGGGTGGGTGGGGGGTGGTACATGAAAAATGGTAAAATCTCCATATGCCACTAGAGATCTGACAAAACTGTAATCCACAGACACACACTCACCACTCCTCGTCTTTCTCACACTTGATTCATATGAAGCTCTCTTTCTCTCTCACAGACACATACACATACTCACACATGCAGACACACACTCACAAACTCAAACACGTGCAGGATGAGTAGGTGTCAGCAACCTAATGAAAATCTCTCTCTTCCTCCCAAGAGGCCAGTCAAAGCCAGGGGAGGAAGAGGAGGAAGAGAAGAATGAAGAGGAGAGCAGACAGGGAACAGTGAGCTGTGGACCTTGACAGGCCCTCACTCTCCGGGGGGCATTAACTCTGACGAGCTGTCAGTTTTAACCCCCAGGGCCTCCGACAGGGGAGCATCCCACTCAGTTTCTGTCCCCGACACCATCCCACAGCCCCCTCCACTAAAACTGACCATGTCCACTGCACCCTTCTCCCTCCCTCTCTGCCTCCTCCTCCTCCTCCTCTTCCTTCTCCCATTGTTATTTAATGTTGCATTTTGTTTCAGAAATTTCATCTTATTTCATGGATGAGCGGCGCTCCGGAACTTGATGAGTGGGAGAATTCTCCCTGAGAGCGTTATTGCCCATTAGCTTATTCAGTGGCCCTTGTGCGGTATTTGCAGCAGTGGCCTTAATGGCTGCTCTAATCCTTTTATCCTGCCGGGTGTGCTGTGAGCGGGAGGGAGGGAACAATTTCATGAATGAGCAGCCCCTGTGCCCACCTGAGGCGCAGCTCTCAGCCTCCTGGCCGGCGCGCTCTCCTCTGATGTACTGCAGCGGCAGCCCCAACACCGACGCAACACACACACATGCCTCCAGGCAAAGACTCCTGACCACAGTGTGTAGGTTTGTGTGTGTGCATGTTTATGTGTTTCTCTCCATCTCTCTCGCTGTGCGTGCGTGTGTGTTTATGTGTCTCCCTTCATCTCCCTCACTTTGTGTGTGTGTGTGTGTGTGTGTGTGTGTGTGTGTGTGTGCGCGCGCTAGTTGGTGACTGTTTGGCTTTGACGTTTGTTTGGGTGGATGACATTCATGATGGCTGAGTAGAGTTAACATTGTGGCTTTACTTATCCCTAGGGGCAACGGCAACACACACACACACACACACACACACACACACACACACACACACACAAACACACACACACACACACAGACAGTGTACGTGCTGATGGTGCAGCAGGATGAAGACATGCAAGGGCCCTACAGGGGTCTTAATGATGGTAGCCTTCAATGTAGCTCACCCTGCCCCTCGACACACACACACACACACAGACACAATCACACACACACACACACACGCACACACACACACACACACCGCCACACCACCACAAGGACAACAGGGGAATGGAGCATGTGAGTAGGGGGGCTTTCTGTGGCTGTCAATAGAGCTACTTGACAAGCTGCGCAGAAGGAGGGATCCCTCACTGCTGTGTGCAACCGCTGCCCTCCACCCCCTCAGCTCAGCAGGCACTCTGCTAAGGAGCCAATGCCGGAGAATAAAATCTGCAGTCAGAGAAGGTAAAGGTGTTTGGGCGGTCTGGAACCAACTCTGGTGCAGTTAGGGAGTGAACTCTTGATGTTGGTGTTTTGCAAGGACTTTTTTTTTCATGGAGGGAAATAACCGTGCCTCTGTGTCTTGGCCTGAGAAGTCCCCTAGGACCTTGGGGGAGGGGTTGTCCTGATTGACTAATGGATGTGACCGATGGGCTGGACACCCGCCCAAGGGGTAGATGCGTGACGAGAGAGCGCTGACCACCCCTGTCACCATCCACCCCCCACTCTCAACCTCTACTGTACGTGCCATCACGATCTGGATATATAGGGGCTGTGGAGTAGTAATAATGGCTGCCGTGGAGGAAGCTGTCGTTGGAAAAGCTTTGCAGCGATCAAATTCTTTAAGCTCTCTAAGCCACTTTCTTCCACCAATGGCTGAATTGAGCACCTGGAAAATTCTGTATCAGTGAAGTCTCCAGGTGTTATGCCTAAGTTTGTTTTCGTCAGCAAACTGCGCTGCACTCCGTTTTGAAATGGGGTTCCTGTAAGTGAAGCAGCGTAACCATGGTGATGGATTGAAGGTCACATGGGATCAGAAGGGTGCGTGGACGTGCTTGTGTGCTGAGGTCATCTACTTGAGCTGACTGACAGGAGGGGCTATGAGTGGCACTGACCTGAAATGTATCACACGTCAAGCAGTAAATTATTGATTCCAGCCCAAGTGAATTTCAATCAAACAGAACAGATGGACTCAGATCAAGGGGAAATGACTGAGCTCTCTCCCTTTCTCTCTTTCTCTCTCTCTCTCTGTGTGTGTGTGTGTGTGTGTTTGTTTGAGTGTTGTGCAGGGACAGGCAATGCTTTCAATTTCAATCAATGTGGTGGCAATAAGCATTTGCAATAGAAAAAGTGAGTGTGTATTGCATATTACTTATTAGTTAATTTGGCAAGAGCTTCTGCATGTATTGTATTTTCCCTGAGTCGCATAGAGAGAGGTTAACCTATATGGTGATGTCACAAATTGACGCATGACATCAGTCTGTTAAATGTCAGGTGTTAATTGTCAGAGTAATGTGTCACAGCACTTCCATTTAGCTGCTGAGACCATGTCAAATTGTGTTCATTTACAGTAAAAAGCCACAGCAACATTGACATTTGTGCTCTAAATATGGATACAGATTCCATGTACATTTCCAATCAGTTTTTAAATATTCTTTAATTTCTACAAATGTGCTTGCAAAACATGTATTCTCTGCTAAGTGTTTTTAAGTTCATAGATGCATTTGCATGATAACCTTCATTCAGAGAATATTCAGACAAGCAAGCTACATCATCTGTAACATCTGCTATGGGCACTGCTGAGCAGTGAAAGAGGCTAAAAATACCACCCAAAGAAAAACAAACAAAACTAACTAATTTATTGACCACTGACATAGCAATAAAACAACAGAGCATGAAACCTTCGGGTGTTACTATATCCGCCTAAATCCATGGCCTTGTGAGCCAAAAGTAAAGCACATCACAATTCAATGCAGCAGCGTTCATTTCAGTTCTGTTTTTTACATTCATTTTGCTTCCATATTTGACACTGTAATGTCACGCTGTAATATGTTCATGCTTATCACGCCTCACTCCCAGATTTGACAAGTCCAAATTGCGAGAGCAGCTAGTTCACCTGACCTTACTCCCCAAAGCGTCTAAAGCCTTGTAATCTTGTTAAATGTCAGTGGCCCCCATGCCTGCCTGCGCTCACATCCCCTCCAGGCAGGCTGGACTCTCTGTGGGTCAGCTCAGAACCCCACAGCAGTCCTGTCATCCCTTCATGCCGACACACTACACAGCACAGAGGGGGACTGGGGAGGGAACAAAACGAATGGTCTGGCTATATAAAATAGCTGTGTGTTATATGAAAGGTGTTAACCTCGTGTGAAGAAATATGTCTTTTCCTCTGCTGGCTTAGCTAATAAACGTGCACAGTTTAGCTTTAAATCGCTAGCTAGCGTGCATGTCGTGTCCTAAAAAATGATGCTGAACAGATGCAGATTTTGGTTAGCACTGACAGAGACCGGATAAGACATATCCACACTAACAAATGTGCACATAGATGCATAAGTGCACACGTGCGTGCGCACACATGCGCACACATACACACACACACACACACGCGCACACACACACACACACATACACAAACAGACACACTTCCATAGGACTATATGTGCTTTCTCTTCTTATTATTATCCAATTCAGTGGTTTTTCCTTGAGTTCAGCAGCAGCTCCAGGCATCTGCCGCTCCAGACCAGCTGGAGTGTTTCCATTCCAGAGGAGTACGGCGTGCGTCATCACGCATTAATACCACACAAACACACGCCAACTTGTGCACAAGTGCACACACGCACACACACACATACAAAAACACACACACACTTGTGTCATAAGGTGTGGGAATGAGGGAGATTTTTTAAGCAGAAGCACCATGCGTCATGACACATTAATACCACACACACACACCAACGCGCGTGCACGTGCACATTTGCACGCATGCACGCACACACACACACACACAAACACACACACACACTTGTGTCTTAAGATGTGGGAATGAGGGTTTTTTTTTTAAGCAGTAGCACCATAACCAGGTGTTTTCAGTCTGCTGGCTGTGTTACACTATTAGCCCAGCAAGGCCAAACAAACCACCAAAACTCAGTGTAAACACAGGGCTGTGGCCATAAACATTGGCTAAAAACTGGCACAACAGGGATTTGGCCTGGCCCCTCTTCATGACAACACAACTGTTTGGAGAGAGGAGCAAACAAGAACATATAATGACAAAATCTTCCAAGGAACTGAAACATGTCAAATGTGTGACTATTTATTGGGTTGCGTTGATGATTAGTCTTTAAAAAAACAAGCTCCATAGTTTCTTAATTTTTTCTTCTTATAGCAAAATCTTTCTGGAGTTCTGGCCCTGGTCTGGTTGTATTATTTTAAAAGCATTCAGCATTTAACTTTGGATGTGGAGTTGATTTTTTTTAATATCTATTTCAAAATTGCAATAAAGAAGATACAGCTTTGCTGTCATCTATGGTGAGTTCATTTCCCTTCAAGTTATTTGGGCACTTGTCTCTTTCAGACATCGGTGGTTCCTCCTCTTTCTGCTGTTGATTCTGGGAGCTCAAGGAGAGTGTTTTATGGTGCAATGTCCCAGCTGCTACCAAGGGACATCCTGGGAGGGCAGGCTCCATCTAAACTATTCTACCCATGTACACCCACCCACATATCCCCTTCTCCCCATCACAGTATGCTGAAGCATGGGTGCAAGGTGGTCTCCCATAGATACAGTGTCAGAATGACCTGTCTATTCGCTTGACCCCTGATGGTAAGCGCCTGTATAACTAGGAGATGCCCTTGACCCCCGTCACCCATCCCACTTCCTTCATTAATTTTTTTCTCTTTCTCGATGTCACAGCAAACGCCTCAGCTCTGACGCACTCAGAAAGGCACTGAGGCATACAATCTCTCTCTCTCTCTCTCTCTCTTCCCATAGGATGCATTTTTAGTGTGCATGACTTCTCTTCCTGTTCAGCCACTCAAACCAATACAGAAGTGACAGGGCTGGATAGGTTCACCATCTAAATATAGAGGGCGTGGGTGGACGGTGGTGGATCAAAGTCCAGTTCAAACAGTACATTTCTGTGGCTGTTTGCATGAGTAAATGTGCTAATTGGCAAAAACAGACAATCACACTCCAGGGAACATGTCCACGACCTAATGAGGAGAATGGATGTAGTTCTGTGGCCACAGAGAAAAATACAACATTTCTGCAGAAACCTAGTAACATAATATTTGTGTTTTATGTATAGTTATGCACAGAATTGGTTTGAGATGAAATGAATATTTCAAAATGGCCTGTGAAAATAGCACTGAATGTTATGAACCAAGGAAACTGACTTTAATTAAGCTTGACTCACCATGTGAACTTTAGATGCAATTGTAAGAATAGACCCTTCAGCACGCAAGCCAAAATTAGATGTACCTACACAAGTAATCAGATCAGATCACCATGGAAGCATTTGATAAAACACACACATAGGTGAATGTGTTTTTCTGCCATATATGGTCCATTTGTTATGAAATAGAGTATTCAGCATTGCCAACAGAGTATTTTGGTAGAGTACAAACAGAAGCTGAGAGGAGAAACAGGCTAACTGGCCATTCACAGTCCCCCTGTACTCCAACTGTGACAGCTACCCAAAACACAGTATCACAATATCCAATATCTTTCACAAACTTTCATTATTGAAAGATTCACTGCTATACCACACTTCTTCCATTCTTCATTCGACACATTAGAAGCAAAAATTGGAACAAGCTCTTAGTAAATGCAATGTCATTGAAACATAGAAAAAACAACAACCAAAAAAATGTTCAAGGCCAGAATCCATGCATATAGGATAACTGGACAATATATAAGATGCATGATGTTTCGTTTAGTTATAGACAATAATCACTATAATACAGCACAAGATGCGTAGTCATGACAATTTCAATGTATTCATGGTATCTATATACTGTTTCACATTTTTATGCCACTGCTAACATATTTCAAGACAAATGGCTCTGCAGTGTCCCTTATTGAAGAGCTATGATGACAGGACCCTTCATGTTTACATGGGAGGAAGTGACCACAACACATAAAACATGGAATTACTTAACAACCTATCCATAATGTAGGAGCTGAAGTGATGGAGAACAAGCCTTTTCAATTAAGTGAGGTACAGTTTTAGGCCTCCCTACACTCTATCAGTCTTCCTTTCTTTCTTTCTTTCCTTCTTTCTTTCTCTATTCACTCTCTCTACAACTCTCTTCTGTCACCATCACTGTAACAGCCAATCCCAGGGAAAGCCCTTCTGCTTTCTCTCTCTGCTCTCGGTAATTGAGACACAGCACAGGCTAACTTTGTGGATGGCGATTTGGACATGAGAGTATATGTATAATGCAGGGCTACAACGTAAATGGTTACATTATTCACTCCCCGCCTAACACTTCTGTTCACTTCAGTGGAAGCAGAATAAGTCAAGGTGTTGGGTCTGCCAGTGCACTCTTCTGTAGATGAGTGCACACGCACGCACACACATACACACACACACACACACACGTGTGTGTGCATGCAAATGCAGACACACAGAGAGACAGTTACTTTACAAGATGCAAAAACCCCTCCATCTGAGAGTTAGAGTTAGGCTCAGATTTTGAACGTTCAAATTTCAACCATCACTGTCTTGAAAGAGAGCTATAGGGCATATTACATTTCCTGTCTTTCAGCAACTTACAAGCACAACAGCACAACTCAGGTATGTCTTTATCCCTTCAAATATACTGATGCCTTCGTAAAACCCGTAATCTCAACACAGAGACAGCAACTAACACTTTCAAATCAGTCAGAGATGCATCATGACAAGCAGCCCAAAGCAAACACAACGTTAGAGAAGCACTGAAAGTGTCCTTGTTGTATGCAAAGTGCAGCTGCAGCTGTGTTGTAGTATCTCCAGAGACAGAGTAACTATGGGGGCAGTGGTGTGTCTCTTACCTGTATTGTAGCATCACCAGAGACAGAGTAACTATGGGGGCAGTGGTGTGTCTCTTACCTGTGTTGTAGCATCTCCAGAGACAGAGTAACTATGGGGGCAGTGGTGTGTCTCTTACCTGTGTTGTAGTGCTTGGTGCAGTAGCGGAGGTCAGACTCATCCTTGAGGATGAACTGGGGTAGCGTCAGACCCTCGGCCACCTGCACAGGACCCCTCTCTTGCCACTCGAAGATGAGGTCGTTCATGGTGTAGCCAACTACCAAGACGAAAAAAACAAACAAACAGATGCTCTTGCTTGATGACTCTTCATAATAAAAAATCATCACTTAACCATTGTGTGCCTTATGTGTTAACTGGCAAATTGTAATCCACACATCCATTTGAAAAACATCATGTCACACAGATTCTGAATGTATTAAGTACAACTAAAGCAACCTGATAGAGGCAACAGTGCTTTTGCATTGTCCATAGCATGCCTATATTTCCATAAATTAAACTGAATGGATAGAATTACAGTGAGCACACTATGACTCTTTTTTGAAGTGTGAAGGAATAAGTATTTTTTTCCACTATATAATTTTACACCTAAATACAGTCACTGATTTTAGGAGGAAATTGCAAACTAATCTGCAATAATGACTTAAAAAGGGATTTTGACCATTTCAAAAAAAAAAAAACAAAAAAAAAAACAAAAACCTGCTCGGCCTGTAGCCTGCAAATACAGCTGGGCTTATACAGGCTGCCCACGGTCTTGGCACCTAGTTACCCTTTTCCCGTTATGCAGTTCTCTAGCCTGGGGCTGCAAAAAAGCAGATATCTGAGAAATATTTGCAGATCAGTCAAATAAGTCATTGTAAGCATTATGACTCAACACAGAAGCTTCACTGCATTAGATTATCTATTTTCAGCCCCTGGTTGGATTTCCTTTTGTGTGTGTGTTTATGTGTATGTGTATGTGTGTGTGTATGTGTGTGTGAGCATGTGTGTGCGCGTGTGTATGTGCTTTTTAACCAACCCACAGGGATCACTCCTGGTAGGACATTAACTGTGCACTCGATCCAATGGCAGCCTATAATCTTCACAGACACAGTCATCCCTTAATGCGTTAATGTGTTAATGAGATTCTGAATCCCTAACAAACTTTGTGCATCACACTGCTCATTTGTTGTGCGATGTTCTTCCTTCGCTGGGCATTATTGCATTCTCAGATTGTCTTTGAACCGTGGTCCATAATGGCAACGCCAGGAGGCTTCGCCAACTGTGGAACATAATAAACTGTAGCAAGGCTTACAAATGAAGATAAATTATTTCTTGAAGCAAACAGAGACATCAAAATATCCCCAGGACCACAACTGTGCTGAAAAGGAGATGGTGTGTAAAATTGTTTAAATAAATTATCAGAATTTTAAATTAAAGGTTTAGTCTCCTTTGTAATTAATGTCCGTTTGGCAAGTCTTTGTATGTATATTGTAGGCCAAAGAATAGAATAATATGAATAGAACATTGTTATTTCATTTGAATGACATTTGACAAACTTGCGATTTTTTGCCTCCGGAGCTCCCCCTACAGTCGCCGATTTAAAAAAACAAAAAAAAACAAAACAGCAATAATGTCGTACATTCTCTCCAATCCATGTGGATTTGTTTGAGGACCAAAGAATAGGAACCAGCAATGTTTAGTTTCATAGTGTTATACTGACTCACATGGTAATAAAAGCAATTTCAGTTTCATTCAGTTTTGGTTTTGTTGGCTCACTGGCTTGCCAATTAAGCAGACTGCAAGTGTAGTAAGTGCGGAATATAGGTGGAGGTGTTCATTCACTCCATAATGATCCATTTAACCACTGAAGTGACTACGAAGCTGGTAAATTAACCTAAAAATGTTTCCCTTTAAGCTTAAGTCCTTTTCACATTGGAACCTGCTACATTCCTGGGGCTGAAATTGCGGGTTCATTGCTGGTCGAGCAATGTGAAAGCAAGGTGTATACTGCTCCCGTGTTGCCTTAATTTAAAATCTCATTATACTGTGTATAATTACAATAAAGGCTTTCTATTCTATTCTATTCTAAAGCCAAATTCTGGAGTTGCGAAAGGATTTATCCTAAGAAAGAAAAGTTGTATAGGGTAGCCAGCACAGGGAGCTCTGCAGAACCGTACAAACTCACTAGGCTTTATTTTTCGATAGAAAGCCAACTAACAAATCTCTTAGCTAAGCAGTCTGCTGGTCTGTAGCCTATGCCTATATGACTGAAATACTGGTAATGGTGGACTTAATATGAATTTCAATTATCAATAAAGCTGGACCATGTAATGTAACGTTAAGCAATTATTTGTCTGCTGCAGATGTTAGATCATGCTGCGTTCTTAGCAAAACAATGCTAACGTTATGTGTGCTAGTTGTACAACAGTGTTGAACACTCAGTTAGTTCAGTTTGCCATATTGCCAGTATCCCCCGACATGTAGTTCTTTCGTGTTTTATAAGGTAGCCTCCAACCAACAAACTCCTACCTGTAATAGCCAGTGCAATTGTAAAGCAGTCAATAGCCTTATAAAACAATGAAACAGTTAGCATGACACTGACACGAATACACCTTAACAAAAACATTTTTAAATGCAGGTTTGCACTCCTGATACGTCATCGCCCAGCTAACCCCAGGACGGATTTGGATTACCTTTTACACTCTGATACTAGGGTCTGAGGTGGGTTGAATGGCGGGTTGGCGACCCGAATCCGTGTCTGTCAGTGTGAGAGGAACGGGTGGCTCGCGAAATTTGGGTAATAATCACTGAATATTCGGCAGTGTGAAAGGGCCTTTAATTGACTAGGTTTCTTTCTTTTTAACCATAGAAACAAAAATGGTAAGAGGATCTGAAGGTATTGAATTTGATGCATTTTTAAGTAAAGCATTATTTTTTCAATGCTGTATACAGTGTTATTAGCATTTTCTCTTTAAAGTCTTTAATAGAACTGATATGACTGTATTATGATGCATAGTTACACACACCAGTGTGAGGTAATCCTGGCTGAGCTAACTTAATCTAACCTTCTGCTAGGATATGGGCCTTTGCTAATTCTTGTGACAATGACTATGATCATTTGTCTGGTGCAGCATCCCTCTTTTGGCACACAGGCCACAGCTGCCCTAGGTGCAAAGCAATGGAGGGAGAGTGACTCTCTCTGACAGGGAGTTTCACTAAAAGCCTCTGCCTTAGCACTGTCAAGTCATCTGGGGAGAACCTAAATGAATTATCGCTATCCTGCCAGACTGGTGTTTCCTTGCAAATGTAGGTCCTTGGCATGACTTCCTGGACACTCCAAGCGATCATGTGTGCAGGCTAACCAGCCAGAAAGCCCTCTAGTTGTTGAACTTAACATGGCGTGGAAGGATGGGGAATGCATTGCTACCGAAAGAGTTTGAGGAGAGACGGTTGGTATTGTGTAATACTGCTCCCATTGACACAGGGTATTTCCCAGTGTGGGGCCACTTGTAAACCTGTGTTTCAAGCTTAGATAGTCTCCTGTCTGAGAAACATGACTTCCTAAAGCTTAATTTATGGATGATTATTATTATTTTAGTAGACTCACCAGGATCAGAAGTGATTTTAATGCAAGAGCACAGAGCTTAGAGATGACTAAAATTGTGGAATTTAATTCCATCAAGCATCTATGGGGAAGAGGCTTGCTTTCAACCTAAACCCCACCCACATTTTGATTTAAAACATGAATAATCTTTGATGTCTACTGGTTGAATTTGTGTAACTATAACCACTAAGCATCTTCACAAGGATTACAGTCTTCACACATGTTCTCAGCATTAATCATATAATTGCACATACATGTCTGAAAATTAAACTCAGAGGACTATAAGTTCTCTTCCTCCAGCTGCTATGGGTAATTCTCTGGGGTCTTGAGCACAGCCGGAACTCTTCCATTGACTTGCATTATATCTAATACAGTGCCAGTGGTCACACCACTGCCAGAAAGAGCCAGGACAGCCCTAGCCGGTTTGCATGCTGACTTTAGTTACAATCTGGACAACACAGAGTTGAAAGCATTTTTTGCGTTATGTCAACATGGTTGTTTAATCCCATTCTATTTCCATTTTAGGTCGTTTTTGGATGTTTAACCCCCCCCCCCCCCAAATACCTGCACACAACACCTTTAGAGTTGAGTCATTTCATCTCTGCCTCCTCTCTTACCTCCTCCTCAGACTTACAAGGCGCCTTTCAAAAACAGGACCTTCCATTTTTTCCCTTCAGTTGCCCTGAAGGCTGGATTCAGGCAAAAGACCATATTAATGCTTACATACTTTAGGGGTTGCTGGGGCACAGCTGAGTCTTCTGGTTAGCTAATCACAAACAAGGACCTGATCTGGTCTGACAGGCTCAGGTAAAAACCCTACGCCACAAAAAATCTCATCACTTTTCCAGTGAGTGGCCTGACTGCAGCTTCTGGCTCTAGTCAAAAAAAAGAAAAAAAGGAAAAAGAAAACTATGCTCAGGGATGAAAATGCCAGCTTTGAGTTGTGTCCAATTTGAGATCTTATATAACAGGCTTGCAGTGATCACAAAGGCAATGTGGGGTACTCACAACTCTCCAGCTGCATAATGCACGTTTGCACATCCATAGGGAAATTTTTCAGATCCATGGGACACGACAGAGTAAGTGTCAATCTATGGGAAATACAGAAAAAAAGAGAAGCAGAATGAGAAACATGCACTGTGTGTGTGTGTGTGTGTGTGTGTGTCTGTGAGAGAGAGGAATCCAGTACAGAGAGCTTTCCACTGTTTGCTGCGTTCATCAGCCTTGTAAACAACAGCCAAGAGTACCCCCATTCAGCAGATACAGTGTTGTGTGCGTAGACAGGTCTGTGGCATTTCAGCAGAGAGCTGTTTGGCTGTTGCAGAGGATAGCCTGGCTGACAGCAGCAGATCGGATGTTTAATTACATTTCCCCACTACGCTTATAGTCCCCTCCCACCAGCTCCCCAGAAAGGCTGGCTAGGCAGTGGGGGCATATGTACACACTGCACACCTCTATCATACCTCCTCAGCTGCCTGATCATGCCTGCTTCTTTTTCATATTTTTTTCAATCTCAGTTCAATTCATTCAGTCACTGACAAGAACCTAAGTCCCTGTACACCCTCTGATTTACACCATGATGACCCCCACCTTTCTGTCTGTTATTTCACACTGACTGGAGAGGAATGTTACTCCAGTAATGGGTTTGGCTGCTGATCATGTCTCAGTGCCATTGTTTCTGTGTTCAGTGGCACGATGATTATTTTCTTGAATGACAGTTTCTTATCTCTCTATCTTCAAGAGAATCCATTGGGTGGGTGACCTAGTGGTGAAAATGCTCTTACCGGATGGAGTAGAGAACATTGCCATTCTTGAATATTCTCAGGAGCTTGTTGTCTGTGGTGACTTCATGGAAGTGGGCTCCTTTCTCGTTGGCGAAGAACAAGTCAGGCTTCCAGATGGAGTCCAACATGGAGGGGTCCAGGTCCAAGGAGTCATCAGGGTACTCGCTGTACGCCAGCCGGGGGTCGTTCCACTGCTGTCGCAGGAAGATGTTTACCCTGTAGTCCTGCCCAGAGAGAACAAATGGAACATCAGCTATTTGGCTCAATCACAATATCTACTGCAGACAGAAAAACTACATGCAGTTTCTTCTCAGTGTGGGAAAGTTAAGGAGGGAAATATGGGGACACAGCTTAAATCCACTGCATATGTTGGTACAATTAATGGTTACCTAACAAATTTGCCCTAAAAGAATAAAAAATAGCTGTAAAAGTTGTTCTGATATATACATAATGAGGGATTTTATCCAGAGATGAGGGATTTACATTATGCCATCGTGTGTCAGTCATAGCCTTGTCAGAGATAATCCAACGAGAGGAATATTTTGACTGTGCAGTACAGACATGCAGAGACCTCTGCTGCGCTCTATGCGTGAGATTGTCTCTGCATGGTCGCTCACCGAGCAGATATTAAATATTCGTGCACAGAGAGGATACAGTCGAAGGTCTGAGGTTGAGTATCTAATCCAATCAATGGCATCAACAGAATCCAATCATCCCTTGGTGTAATCATCGTGTCAGCCCCACTGTCTCTACTCTTCTAAGATGTTCATGTCTAGGCTGGTAAAGCCTCTGTGACATGATCACATACAGTTTACTCAATGTCTAACAAACTATGAACTTGAATTTAACTATCCTTTCCGTGAGCAGGACAGGAGGTGCAACTTTGATGCATCCGAAATGACAATCGGACGTGTTTGGACAAGAAGCCTGTGAACAATGAATAGTTCAGTAAGTCTATAAACAGTTCAAAACTGTTGTTCGACTCTTTGGATTGGTTTTCTTCCTGCTGCAGTAGTGTCTAAACTGTGGATGACATATAAATGGAAGCTAATAAAAGAAAGATTAGACATCACCCTAATGCATTATTAAATTTGTAGCTGTTCATTTTTCAATATTTTTCCTGAATATAAAAAAACTGATTTATCATATGAGCTTGATCCATTTAATACATTTCAGTAAAAAAAAAGATAATAAAACTATGCTTAGATGAGATTGCATTTATCTCTCTGACCGCATTTTACATCAGTTTCTATGACATAATTCAGACGGATATGAAGACCAGGGTTGGTGTGATGTAATTTGACAGTGCCCCTGAGAGGGAATGGAGTGGTGTGGGGTGAATGGGGAGTGGAAGGCTCTGGCTTTTGACTGGGGCACAGGGTGAGGAAGTGACTTTTGTGGCACCGTCCTTCCAGTTCAGACATTTTCCACTGGAGTTTATTAGAAAGTCAGCATGTCTTGAGAGGGTACAGGGGTGTCACTGAACAGACAGCGCAGGAGGGACAGTCCATGCTCCGAAAGAAAGAGAGAGAGAGAGGGATAGAGAGAGAGAGAAAGAGGGAGACAGATGTAATGTAACCTCTGAAGCAGACGCACAGCACCAGTTTGAGGACAGGCCTACAAGATCCACTCCTCAGAGACACAGGCTGTCAGATGGAGCGCCTGTCAGGCACGCAGCAATGTCAGTGGGGGCTGGGTGCGTGGTTGAGTGCATGGGCCAAGAGAGGCTCACAGTTTCTGAGCTAATGCAGCGACACAAACTCTGACTGTGCTGTGTTTGCTAAGAGCCAAGAGAGACTACATCAGCGTAGCCAAAGCGGCCTGCAAAGCTGGTTATGTATCTGACCTTTCTCAATACTTTAACCCCAACCCTCAACTCACACAATGTGTGATGTGCTCATGTTAAAGGAGAAATCTGGTGTGATTCAATCCAAAGCTCTGTTTTTTGAGGTTACTGAGTGCTGTCTGTTGGAAAATGAATAGGAAAATGAAACTGAAAGTGAGTTTCTATGCCCCATTCAGTTAATGTTAGCTGCCGGTTCATTATTCAGTCTATAGTGTGTCAAATTTTCTAATTTTTTTCTCCCAGACAGCACCTGTGACCTTGAACAACAGGGCTATGGATTGATTCACACCAAACTTCTCCTTGAGGCAGCCATTACATTTTAAAATTTGGCCATTTAAGAAAGTGACAGGAGGAAAATGATCAGATGTTTTTATTTTCAGCTTGCCACCTTCTGTTCAGCTCTTTTCTGTGACCCGGCGCTTTTGCCATTTTCCGCCAGGTCTCATTGCCAGCTTCCAAGGAAAGCTCTGAGTTCCAGAATCCTCCTAGGCAATCTCTTGACATCTGGCGTGCTATTGTGCGCTCAGGCAGTGCTGATCCGTGCTCTTGACGGATCCCCGGATCTGTCCCATTGATGAATCAAACCTCCATACGTGCATTCTCATGAGGTCATAGCTGCCTCACCATGAACAGATGGCCTCGGTGCGCTCAGCACACTAAAACGTCCAGAGCCACGCTCTGTGGTTTCTAGCAGAAATGAACACCATGGATATGCTGTAAATACCTACGTGTGCGTGCAATGCACCTATCAGAATGAATCTTTCTCACACTGACTTACACTCAGATGGGGAGTCAGTGCACACATAGATAAACAAAGAGAGAGGTGGGAAATAAAGGAACAGAGAGATACAGAGAAAAAAAGGATGCTCATCATAAGAATTCTGTGTTTTGGAAAACTTTATTTCTGAGTCCCAGACCATAGCTCCTGTCTCCCCTTCTCATGGTGACTCTGTTTCAGTAGCCCTGCTCTGTAGTGTTGGTCCACCCACCCCATCTTGGTTGCCCACACGTGGAACTTTTTTTCACGCTTGTTGAGTCCACAACCGCCTGTCATGCTCCACTTGTACCTTGAGTGGCTTTCTATGTTGGTGCAACTCCAATAACACACCAATATGGCCATGTTTTTTTTTAGTACATACACGAATACACATTATCTGTGGAGTGTTGTGAAATGTTTTTCAGTCCCCCTGGGCTCCCTGTGTCTGGACCTCTGCATCAGACTGCTGAGCATGACTGCCTTGAAAGGCCTTCCCAAGGCAATAGGAGTCTTCTATACTGAGGGAGAAAGACTTGCTGTTGGGGGTATATCGTAAATTACATAATCAGTATGAATGCCGTGAATCAGGAACAGGAGGAATATCTATGAGATTGGCTTCAGGCAAATTTCTATAATGGATAAACTCTCCATCTTGACCACACTACTTCTCATTGAAGAAGTACAACAGACATGTCTTCTCTTTTTTGACAACAGAAAAAGGACAAAGGCTTTTGAAATTATTTGTGTAATTGTGGTGTTTCCTTAAAGCTACAATTTGCTATGACCTGAATGGTGGTCTTCCTGTGTAGTAATTATAACAGATTTAATTTGTAGTTATAATACTGCAGATTATTGCATGAGTGCTTTGCCAGCTTTACCACTGAATCCCTCTCTAATAATTTTACATTTAGCTCAGAAGTCAAAAGATGTGAGTACCTCAGTTCATAACTTGAACACAAAATGGAACAAATATAGAATATGCATTTCTCTTCAGCAGACTTAGACACAAATGTCAAAATACAGCTCGACCATTTCTGTTGGAAACAGTAGGTTGTTGAAAAAGTACTTGAGACAAATGGTAGATGATGATGCTCCCTTGCTGGACTTTTAAGTAAAGTGTTCAACAAATAGGCATGTAGTACTATACATTCAATAGAAAAATAGTAACATATAGACACAAGCAAGACAAGCAAGCAGGCGTGTGCACAAGGGAAATATATAGCCGTTCTCCCTGAACTTCCAAGCCACTGATTAACTTTTGTGTTACTTAGGAACGCAAAACTAAGTTTAGAACTCTTTTGGTCGTGGAGTACGAATGAACAGAAATGAAAACTAAATGACAGAAAATATAATTTGGTGTCTTAAAAATTCTGTGTCTTTGTTAGTTGGCAATGGAACAAAATAACAAAATAACATTTGTGGTCGTGAGGTAGTTCATGGAAATCCCCCATGGGCACATTACCTACAGCACTCAACCTTTGGCTTCGTGCCTACGGCCAAACCACACCCCTGAGAATATCCATGAACAACCTCACTCCAACTTGTGATATATTGCGTAAGTCAATGTGTGTGTGTGTGTGCGTGTGAGACAGAGAGAGAGAGAGACAGCATTACTACTGCTAGTATAACTCTCTCTGTCTTTTTGTGTCGAGTTTGTGTCTAACTATGTATGTGTTCACTGTAGCCCTATTGCTCTTAATGGAGCCCCTTTTTCTCACTCTATGCTTACTCTCTCTCTTCTTTCATGTCCTCTCTCTCATCTACTGTTCTCTCTCTCTGTCTGTCACCTTGACTAGCATTTTTTAGGGCAGTCAAAGGCAGTGACCTGAGGCTGGACCCTCTGTTCAATGATGCCATGTGCTCCTAATGCTCTGTTCTACCTCTGTCCTGGCCTCAGGGATTACAGCATGGCCTTTGCAATTTCTGTCTCTCTCTTTCTCTGTCTCTTTCCCTCTCTCCTTCCATCTCCCTCCCTCCTCCCTCCCTCCCTCTCTCTCTCTCTCTGCCAGATGGCAAGGCTGTGCCTTTAAGAAGTGCTACGGTAATCCAGATGTGCCATATGGAGGAAGCCAGCCAGAGGAGAATCCCTATGCAGCACTCTCTCTCTCTCTCTCCCTCTCTCTCTCTCTCTCTCTCTCTCTCTCTCCCTCTCTATTCCCTCCACCCTCCTCCAGCCTAGTACTCTCCACTCTACCACACCACCTCCATCATCTCTCTTTTGTCTCGGAGACAGAAGGAGGAGCAAGGAGGAGAAAAAACTCTGTGTATACATTACATTCTCTACACAACTCCACTGGGCTGGAAGCGTTATCACTTCAGCACAACTAAATTATCACCTACGAGTCCCCCCTTCACTGCCTTGTCAAACTGTCAGAGTCACTGTCAAAAGTCAGAGTTGCCTCACGTCAACAATCCCAACAGCATACATTTGAATACATGGAATATACATGGGATACATCTGAAATTCTGAACAAAGTGTTCGGTTAGAAGTCACCTCACATTCCATTCCACCACATGGCTTGAGTGTTTGAAAAGAATGAATTTCATCCATCATCTGCCGAGAATTTGGACCACAAAGCAAATGTAACAGCTGCGAGCACATTGCAGAGTGATTTGCGAGGGGGGCTTGGCGGTGGTGTATTTATGAAGTGTGAGCTCTCAGAGCTCTCGGTGCTCTGAGCAAAGCCCACGCAAGCACTGGCTCGTCAGAGGTAATTACTTCAGTGAGAGTGTCTCCTCTCTCAACACATATTTTATTCAGATGAGGCGGAGGGAAGAAAGCAACAGTGTTGTGTGTGCTCTGTGTGTTCTCTCTCTGTGTGTGTGTGTGTGTGTGTGTGTGTGTATCTGTGTATGTGTGTGTGTGTGTGTGTATGTGTCAAAAAGTGTATCTCTCTCTCTCTCTCTGTGTGTGTGTGTGTGTGTGTGTGTGTGTGTGTGCGTGTGTGAGTGTGCACTCTTAGTGACAAGGGAACTTTTTGTGAAGACTTGGTGCTGGCAAACTATCACGGACAGTGTGTGTGTGTGTGTGTGTGTGTGTGTGGCATTTAGCCTATGGTTAGTTCCCCTGTGTGCCCTCAGTTTTAGAAAAGCTTAGCATCAATAACAGAATATCCCCTTGACTCCAAAAATAGGATGGTAAACTCAGCTTTCTCCATTGGCTCTCACTGCTTAGCTTAACACCGTCATTAATACAAACACTACATAATTTACAATCCTTCTCCATTAGACTGTCATTCAGAAAAGCCGTTTTCTTAATGGTTTAATAGTGTTTAATTAATTCATCAGGTCATGGGAACAGAAACAGCCTTACATAACAGCTCCCCCAGAGACTCCTGTGGGAGGACTGCTGGTGTGTGTGTGTGTGTGTGTGTGTGTGTGTGTGTGTGTGTGGCATGCTTGTGCCCCTGTTGTCATCCCTGTTGTCATCATCTGCATGCCCGCTCCATTACCATCACACCACAATGCTCACTTCCTGGAACTGCCCATGAGTAGCGTCGGCTGCTGACATGAGCATGCCCCCTGACTCATATCCTACCAAAGCTGTGACATGCACAGAAAAAATGCCCCTACACACACACACATAGATATAGTTCAGGGAGTCAATTTGAGTTTCTCCCCTAAAGCCTACAGTGATAGAGACCATGGAAGCACAGTGAGATGCTAATGTGGTGCAGTAGCAAAAAGCTATAGTATTAACTCACCATTGTTGTTTCTGCAATAGACCCAAAGCTGTTGATGAATATGTTGCAGGATACATTCACTGGAGGACCTGCACACATGGACAGAGAAAACAGCCCAGCATGTTAGCTTGTGTTGTGTTGTTGATGAAGTGCTGTCTGATTCCATATGTCACAAATAGTGGCCTGTTAGTAACACATTGTGACGGAGAGGAATCATTTGGTGGCTCATTTGATGAAGCAGTATGTTGACAGTACATCATGGTTAACTTGATGAAGTGTAGAATCCTATTTTTTTATTATTATTACACTCCATCCAGTGCTTTCAAACCTCCCTCTAGGCACTCCTTGAGCACTGAACATTTAAATCAGATTTGGAACTGGGATTACCAATACAAATGCAAAAGATCTAACCCTTACTACTAAGTTTGCTCCATAGTTTGAATGCCTCATATTATGAAAAATAACATTCTGAGTTCGAGGAAAAACTATTTAGTGCATTAGTGTTAATTTACATACATGCTGTTTCCATATGCCCAGGTATAAATCGCATTGTTTGCTACAGACACTCGGTGCTTGTATCTGCTATTCCAAGTTATACACACCTAGGTGTAAATAGCCACATTTAATATGCCCACCGTGTGCAAACAGCATTGTTGGATATATACACATGGGTAAAAATAGCATCTGCCTTAATTTACTGATGTCAGAAATTGTGTGCTTAAACCATCCGTTTAGATTTCTTCTTGTTTTCTACATCACTCGCCATGGATAATCCTAATCCCATAGCGTAATCTCAAACCCTGTTTTAGGCAAGTTTAATTTTATTTACTAGATCCAGAACCAGAACCAGATCGGCAACAGCAGAAACATTGCCAGATGCAGAGATGGCTGTTTTTCAGCTGTGTCCAGAGAAAGTAAATTAAGACATGTAACATGGCATTAGATGGACTAAGGCTATCTAATCAAATAGTAATGATCATTTTTTGCCGTGATTTGAAGATTTTCCCACTTTAAATGTAATTGTCTAGGCTCTACCCAATTCAACCACTGTTTAGCAAGCATAGGAGCCTATCTGGCTGAGTGAAGCTTAACCATAGATACAGCAACGCTGTTCAGAGCAGTGTGTTTTACGGCTATGTGATATGGACATAAAAGGTTGTTTTTGTTGTTTGTTCAATAGCCATATCCGTTACCACTACTGTGATTTAATTGAACTAGCATATATAGCTGATTTGCATCAGAGACTGCTAAACTCAGTGGCAACGTGGGTGAGATAGAGTGACGTAGCAGGAATTTCCAGGACTTTTGCATATTAATGAGACTGGAATAGTAATGAGAAACAGCCTAATCTGAAATGGAAGAAGGGAAAAATGCAACAGAAAACGTGTAATCTGAAAGGTATTTTCTAGAAGCTGCCTCAGAGGCATTTATGTGGAGCTCATAGACCTATATTAACTCATTGAAAAAAATGTATAGTAGGGGATTTTTCATTTTAGCTTTGGTCCAAGTTTTGAGTTAATATAAACACCATATTATTTCAGCTCAGTAATAGAGTCAAAAACCCCATGAGCTCACAACATTGTCAGTTTATGTACAACTGATCCATTTATTACTCCAAGTAGGATTAACTCCTTATTCATGTAAGCAGACAATCTGGGGGCTTGGAATGGTAATGTGTGATGGCAGTGAGAATGTGTTTGCATTGCATGGCTTTGTCATGGATGATAGTTAAAAAAATAGTTGCATTTTGCAGTGCAGATGTCAGGCTGCTGAGCCGCTCCGACTGAACGCACCACTGGCCCTCACCTGCCACTGGTCGTGTCTATCAGCATTCACAGACACTCACACACAGGGCTGATTTCATCCATCTATGTCCCCCACTGCCTTCTCACGCTTCAGCCTCTTCTCATTATCTGCTGGCTGTCTGAATCCCTGCCCAGCTCAAAAAGTGATAGCTATGGATCCCCGCTCATGCATTTCAGACACACACCAGGGTTCCATTGAGAGAGATGACTCGTGCAGGACCTTCAGCTGTCCGTCTTTAAACAGCGTTCTACCATTCTCTTGCTCTTGCCTGGTTCCATTTTCTTTCTTTTTTAATACTAAATTTGGAGGGAATGACTGAATATTATGGGACAATGACTGTTAGTGTTTTAGTGTCCCTCAGGCCAAAAGGGGGAAGAGGAGCCAGGGCTGGGTGCCACCTGGCCCAGCTGCCTGCCAATGTGGGCAGCGGTGAGAGCGTTTGGCTATAGGAAGAGTAAACACCGTCTGTCCCCTTTCTGTTTAAATTCAGTTCTAGTCTATTCGAGCCACTGCAACCGACAGATATGTGCAGTTAAAAAATGGAGGAAAAAAGAAGAAAGAGAGAACAAGAAAGTAATAATAACAGTAATTACACTCTTATTCACGTCTGGTTTCATCATGTCAGTTGAAGCATTACATTTATGCATTTAGCTTAACTTTTATCCAAAGTGACTTACATTTTGTCAACTATCGATTATTCAGGGCCAGTCTGCCCTAGAGCAACTTAAGGTTAAGTGCCTTACTCAAGGGCACAACAGCAGCAGCTGGGATTCGAACCCACAACTTTTCAGTCTACTAGCCAGCTAGCCAGGCTGCTTAACCGCTATGCTACCTGCCACCAGTATGAAGCAGAGGACCGTATGGAAAGATCTGGAAAAAGAAGTAGAAGTGAAAAAGGCTGTACCTTTAAAGTTGGGCCTGATCCTTGCATCATAGCCAGACGTCCGTCCCATGAGCTTGTCCAAGAAGTCAGAGGGTGACATGGGAACTGCTCTTCCCCGGGGGTTATCAGGCTCCTTCGATGCCACCAGACTACAAGAAGAGAGGAAGAGGGAGAGAGAGAGAGTGGAGAGAAGAGAGGAGAAGAAAAAGGGAGACAGTGAGAGAGAATGAGAGAGAGAGAGAGAGAGAGAGAAAGAGAGAGAAGAGAAGAGTGCAGACAGATTTTTAGAAAACTCACTGTGACAGTCACCCAGGCCACAATTGGAAAGGGCTGGATTAATGCCATCTGACACCATTATACATATTCAGGTTTTCTTGGAGGGCCTTAGATAAAGAGGGAGAGCACTTCTGTTCAGGGCTGGGCGGCCAGAAGAAGGGATGAAGAAGAGAGAAACAGACATGGCAAGAAAAAAATAATGTAAGCCTCCCCTTTAGGCACCGAGACAGACACACTCTCCTCTCCTCTCCTCTCCTCTCCTCTCCTCTCCACTCCTCTCCTCTCCACTCTTCTCCTTGAAAGACCATCATAGTCTCTAGATATTGTGATAGAAACTACACAGACTTCAAGACTTATCTCAGGCTCTATCAAACAGTTAGGGCTACTTGGGCAACCAGATATTGCCACCCTCTGGTTCAAGCCAGAGAAATGTACTGTTCTACACTGTGTAGAGTTTGTCACATAGAAAATACAAACTCCTCTATGTGTGGTTAGAACAAAGTACTTTAATAACAGCATTCCAAGGACGCTGAAGGTCGTGAAGACAAATAGACCATACAAAAATGTGCAGACAGAAAAAGCTTTGCGTTTCAATGAAGCTGCAAAGCAAAGCATAGCATTTAAGCAGAAAATCCCCTAGTCATGGTCAGCTGTGCGTTCATAAGACAGCATTGCATCACCACGTGTGTCACCAGTTTTATGACACACAGACAGAATCATCAGAACCAGGTCATCATGATGGCATGATTCAACTTGTGTACACAGTCGCTCAACTCAGTCAGCAAATACTCTCACAAATGAGGTGACAGTTTACAAGGTGATCACGGCGCGCTCTGTCATTGCCCTGACACGGGGTCTGACGTGACGCCGGGACCATGCCAGTTTAATCATGGCGAACACTGTTGGCCGTGTGTCAGTCTCTCGGTGCTGTCTCTTGGCTTGCCTCATGCTCTGCTTCTCTCCTAAATGTTGCTTCTGCCCTGTCTTATTCCCCCAGGGGACACTCTGGGAGCTGACAGCTGCTCTGAAATCTGCAGACTCCTGAGACGTTCTGCTGATAAAGTCAGAGTGGCTCCGTCTGCGTGTGCAAAGGGAGAGAGAAAGAGAGGAGAGCCCTTTTTATCTGTAATTGTTTAGTTCACTTCTCAGCTTTTTAGCCTTTTAGGAATCCAGAGAGGTGGGTTTGGGATGACAGGAAAAATATTTTGTCAAAGAAGCTCCAGCTGCCCAAACTGTGTGTGTGTGTGTGTGTGTGTGTATGTGTGTGTATGTGTGTGTCAGAGACCATGTATCTGGATCATCTGTGATACAAAAGTCAAATATGAAACCCTACATGACATATTCTATACAGGATTCCTGCTTTAGCAGATGTCGCTGTGTATTTTTCTATCTGTCGATAATCTGAAGATTTCAATGCAACATCCAGTCAAGCCTTCAGTCCTGACAGTGTGTTCAATGCAACATCCAGTCAAGCCTTCAGTCCTGACAGTGTGTTCAATGCAACATGTAATCATGGACCGTTTACATCTAGTATTTCATTTCTAGTTGTAAGAATGAAATAAATGTGTAAACGCCCAATAGGTTGAATATTTGCTTTTTCTTGTTATCTCTAAATTCTAATGTCATGAGGAAAACCTTCATTTGTGCATTTGTTGCTCAACTAAACAGTATTTGGGGGCAGTTCATATATTTTGTCCTTACAGTTCCCTCACCCAATTGCATATTTTCACAACTATTTCCTATTCATTACCATGACCATGAGTTACCAATTCAAAACCTAAATAGTCTGATACAGTCTGATACATTTGGAAAATTTGACCATACAAGTTGCAATCAAAACAAACTCATAACCTCTAAAGGGCATGTAGGTCAAAGTGAATAACATTTGCTGCAGGCAAAACATGTAGTGCAAAATGAAAATAGAAGGAAGCAGGGGGAACAAACAAAAACCTTGCCAGAACTAATTACTTCAGATTAACATGGAAAGGCTTTGACTCCGAGAATGTGCTACGCTTTGTGCCGAGCATCTTTTTATTTAGCAACTTTGCCTGCAATTATACTCTTGCCCACAAATGATAATCAGAGGCAGAAACAGAATAAATATTTCCCTTGCATGGATACTACATTTTATTCTTCATCAATTATTAATCAATAATTTGCATAGAATAATTATGGTAATCAGGAATTTGCATATGATTTACAAAGACAGACAATTAAAAACATGGACCCCATTTGGGCCTATTGAAGCTGAAACAAAAGGGCTATTGAATCCACTGCCACTATGGTGCTTCTAGTTGTCAGCATGCAGCTGCAAGCTAAGGGTCAGAGGTCATCCTCTGGAACTGGGCTTACTGCCTAAATGTATCAGCCCAAGCTCTGCTATATGATGGGTTCACTGATGCTGCCTGCTGCCTGCTTCACACATTATAGAACAGCTTGGCCCAGCTACCATCTTCAGAGTTTTCCCAACAACTCAGCATGTATGTACATTAAATTTGCTCAAAAAAAATGATTATATTTCTTTCTTCACTTGGTTAAGGTTATAGTTTTGGGTGGTATTGTTTTTGTTTTTATTCTTTGTCCAAAACAAGCGTTCCTCTCTCAGGAGACAGAGTTCACGTCGCAGGACCAAAGAGGGAGATTACAGAGCTAAATTCATCCCCTATTCTCTCTTTCTCTCTCTCTCTCTCTCTCTCTTTCATTCTCTCTCACTGTCCCATAGTTGCTGCTGCACTTTGGCACACTGTTGTTGAGCGCTGACTGGCATCTGAACAAGCCTTGTCCGTACTCAAAACCAGGCCATGCAAGCATGGCACGGGCACAGTGCCAGAGCTGTGCACATGTGTTCCTAGCTCCATGATCCAGTGCAGTGCACAGAGAGACCTCACTCTGACTGACTCCAGCCTACACACAAACACACACACACACACACACACACACACCCTCCACAGAATTGCTGAGCCATGCCCCAACTTGCATTACCGCATATTTGGCTGCAGGGAATGACTTCTCAAAGATTCCTTTTTTCTCCTTCTTTTTTTAGTTTTAACATTGGTAATTACAGAGGAAGCAAACGCAATTATGTGCCAGGATCCATTCGAGGCATGTAAACTAGACAAGCCGTGAATGGGAAATTTCGTCCTGGCAGCTTTGAGCTGTCAGGAATTAAAATCGTCCTATGTAAACAAAGCGTGCCTTGTTTTTTTTTTTTCCTCTTTCTGTCTCTCTCTACCTCTCTCTCTCTCACACACACACTCTCTGTCTCACTTTCACCCCTGCTTTTGTTAGCTGTCATGCAGGTTGTAGAGCAACCTGCTTCCATTCCACACCACCATGAGTCAATAATATTTTTTTACCCACAAGGTCTTGAGCTGAACCTTTTTTGTGTTTGGAAATGCCAAAGCCCCACTTCCTAAACACTCACCTCACCTAGGAGTCAATTTGAAGAAAAACAAACCACAGGACATTCCAAATCATCTATAAGCATGCCCGTGCTCTGCCTCCATGCTCTCTCTCTCTCTCTGTCTTTCTCTCTCTATTGCTCTCTTGCTCCTGGTCTTTCTCTTTCGCTGTTGTTTACAAGCCAGATGAGTTGGAGGCCGCAGTCTGTATCTCTGCATGTACTGGTGCTGCTTGGTCAAAGCCAACCGACAGTCTTAAGCTCAAGCAGAGACTCCTCCTTTCAGTCCCCCACAGGGAGCCCTGAACTAGACATGGCTGCCGCAGTCCACTTTAGCCCTCATGGGGTTTCTCTGGGTGAAGCACGGTCAAGGCTGTTCTTTTTAATGCAGTCTCTTAGAGACTGTGCTTCCTATCACTCTCTTTCTCCCTGCAGTCGTTGTCTGTTGCCTGCTTGCCCGCTTGGCTGTTAGCTCCCAGGGGCTCCCAGTGCCTAAGGCCTCTCAACCACGTGGCACTCTCAGAAAGCATTCCCTCTAACACATACAGTAGACTCATCCACAGAACACACACACACACACACACACATACAAACACACACACTCACGCACACAGATACACACCTACATATACACACTCTCAATCTTTCTTCTTTGCACATCTATCTATGCAATCTCTTACTCGTGAACATACACACAAAGCAAAATGCTTAAAACCGCCTGTACAGCTCAATGGTCAGTGGCACAGAGACAGTAGCCATAGCAACCTTCCCGCAGGGTGGGCAGCCTTGGTCAGTGGAGTGATGCAGCTGGTCAGAGCAGCTCAGCAGGCTCCAGCAGTTCCTACCGCTCCGCTCGGGCGTGGCGGAGGGTGAAGGCGCATGCTGGAGATGGGGTGGGGTCCTCAGAGAAGAGGGAGCAGATATGTGTGTGTGTGTGTGTGTGTGTGAGTTTGAGGAAGGGGCTTCATCACGGATGAGCCAAACAATCCCCATAGAGCCTGAGTACAGTTTAATTCCCCTTCAGTGCGCTCTGAAAATCTGGGGATGCCCCTCTGGGGATGAACATTGATGAGAACACAGGAGCCGCTGCAGACTACACACACATGCATGCATACATATTAAGCACACGGTACACGGTACACTACACTCCAGCTTCAAGGTAATGCTGTATGACTGTGTTGGTTCTTCTCGCTGAATGTATATGCAGATGTTTTGTCTGTCTCTCTCTCACACACACACACAAAGCAACAAACTCGACAAAACCCCCCCCCTTCATTTTCCCTGTTTTCTAAGGTTCCCTCCAGGCTCCCCTGGTGCAGAACCATACAGAAGAGGCTGTGGCATTCATAGGAGGATGACAGAGCATCCCTAGGAATCTCCACTGCACCTCCCCTACACACAGACACCACCTCCCCCACTATGGAGTGACTCACAGAGGCACCAGAGGCCCCCTGGAAGGGTTAGGGAGGGGGGGGGGGGGGATGAGGGAGGACCTGGTGGCGGGAGAGAGAGAGGTGGAGAGAGGATTGTGAGATTAACTGAAAGCAACAGCGTGCACAAAGTACAGCTAGAGTAGGGCTTTTGGGGAAGGGGCCGGGACTCGAGACACCTCAGCACTGGTGCAGTGTGTATGCACACCCACACACACACACACACACACACACATGCAGATCACATGTGGATCACATGCGTGCATGTGCATATTGTACATGTTGCAATTTTTGACACAGTTCGAGTAGAAAAAGCAGCTGCCAGAAATGTGGAGCTGCTAAGAGCCTCCTGAGGGGGATGAGTTTGTGACACATGGTGCTCTCACCACCTCTCTGTCTCTGTCTCATTACTGGCCTCTGTCAAGGCTGATGGTGGGCTGTTTCTTTCACTCCATCCCAACCCGACCGCTGTGAGACGGTCCAACATGAATATTACTTTCACCTCATCAGCACATCTTTCATTTAAATCTCTCCGGGTGGTGTTTGTATGTGACTGAACATACATATGTGCATGTTTTTGTGCATATGCATGTGTGTGTGTGTGTATGTGTGTGTGGTGTGTGTGTGCGTGTGTGTGTGTGTGTGTCTTTGTATGTATGTCTGTGTGTGTATCCGTGTGTGTGTGTGTTTGTTTGACTTTTGTGTCCACTCTCAAAGCACCCATGACTGAATCAGTATGGGTTAGCCATATGGGTTTCATTATTAACATATAATATTACAAAAAACTCTCAATTTTCACCGCAATTAAACTGCCAGTGACCCTGACCAGCATATTTACATCAAGACGGAAAACAATCTACGTCTTAGCATGGGGTCCATCGCTTGGGGCACGGCAAGGTCAAGAAGATACGCGGCTCCATTACCCTCTTAACAGAACTCTTATAAGCCTAGCCTGCTAGAAAGCACGGTCCCTGTCACAGAGAATTTTCCGGACTTTTTTTTCTCTCTTTTTTCAACCCTTTGTGTCTCCATTTAGGATTTACTGTAGCACTGCAGTATTCAGAGACAGATCAAGAGACTTCAAATCGGCACACCATGGGGGCGTGCTCGTTGTAGAGACACATTTGGTGCTGCAAAGTTCTATCACCACTGATAGTTGCAGCACAGAGGCTGGAGGTTGGAGAACAATGTCATTGGCATGCGGGTGGAGGAAGTGGAAGGGGAGAAGTGAGAGGAGGAATGCAGTGGGGGCATGGCGTGACATGGCACTCCCAGAGTCCTTGCGTCATATGGAGGCTCATCGTCTTGTCTTTGTTAAATCCGGTCCTCCTTCCTCCCAAACAGAGAACAGGGTGTGTGCAAGGGTGCGATGCTGACCCTGTGGCTTACCATTCTGTCTCACCTGTCCTTGCCCAGGGCCCGAGGCTCAGCAGCCATTCACACATCAGTCGCCACGTGTAAGAGTGTCGCTAGCCTGTCACATGCTCCCTGTGGTGCCCCTCGTTAAAGTTAAAACAAACACACATATTCAATGTCTCTCTCTCTCTCTCTCTCTTTTTTTCTCACATACACATATACACACGGGCACACACACACACACACACACACACACACACACACAAATTCCTACTATTTTGAAATGCAGATTAGCCACCCAGGGCTTTGTGTTTTCTGAAGCTTTCCCATGTTAATGCTTGTTTGTGTTATGTTTGGTAATGTTATATTTACTTAGTGTGAGTGAGTACAGTTGCCGCTGTATCAGTGTCAGTCTTCCTCCTGGGTGCCTCTATTTCACACTAATGGGGTCCTTCTGTCCGTGTGGGGTCTCTTCCACAACACTTTCCTGCCTATTAGTTCCCACCACAGGAGATTTTTCCAAAGCCTTCTCTAGACCACTCTATGAATGTTGGTTTGCAGGCTTATTCAGTATTTTATCAAGCAAATAATGACTGGTGTGTAGTCTATAACTAATCTGCTTCTGTTGATACATTTCCACAGTGTGATAGAGTACTGTCACTATGGTTCAGTATGCGCTCTAACTGCCATACCAATGTGCCTGGCTCTTTGGCATTGTAGTCAAGTTGCGGGGTCTCTGCTCTCTCCCTTCACTACACACAATTACATGTCTTGTGTGTTGCAAATTGCCTTGTATTGTTGAACTCTTTACATTGTTTGATGTGAGAGCCAAGACAAACTCAACTCAATGTCTGTGTGTGTTTGTGTGTTTGTGTGTGTGTGTGTGTGTGTGTGTGTGTGTGTGTGTGTGTGTGTGTGTGTGTGTGTGTGTGTTTGTGTGTGTGTGAGGAGTGACAGGCTATAGGTAATAGTAATCTTTGGGATTTCTCTAGGTGTTATCTACTCTGTCAACATCTAAACCACCTTGTGCAGTAGAGTGGAGGTGAGTCTTTGTGAGTGTATGCATGGGTGTGAGTGAAAATGTGAGAATGTATTCTGTGTGGAAGAAACATACACATACACACACATCTCATATTGACAAACACACACATACACACCTTCTCACACAACAAACTCAAACTGACAAGTAGACACACACACACACACACACACACACACGCACACACACACACACACACACACACACACACACACACACACACTCATACACTTGCGCTCTCACATTGCCAAACTCAGTGAAAGTGTTTGCACAACACTACAAAGGCGCTATTTCTGTCCCCTGCTGTTTGGATGGGAGATTTAGAGGTCTCAGCCTCAGCGCTGTGAATCCCACGTCTTTGCTCGAGACTGATAAACACAAACCGTGTCACCACGGAGCCACAAAGCCAACACCGCTTTTAGGTAACAATGCTGTTGCCTGGCAACCAGCCCACCACCAGTCGCCAACCTGTTGAGCGAATGTTTGATGTATTCTCGGGCTCCCTGTTCTGCCAGTTTGAGCAGCTGATGGCTGAAACTCCGTTAAGACAGCTCTGCTTTGGAAGGGAATGAGGGGACCTAGTGATTCCTTAAGCTGACTCGGCACTGTATAATGTCACTGCACATGTGATGGATGGATGCAGGAGAGAGGATGGAACGTACCATACAGTATTCACTCTAGATCCTGTTCCAATGCATGGAGCATGAGGAAAGAGAACTAAAAGCAACTAAATGAGTAGGAATGGCAAACTGAGGAACTAAAGCAAAAGCGATAAAATATGTTTCTATCTATGACATGTGATTATAGAAAGAGAAAAAGAAAAGTTTAGACTCATTCTCTCACTTCTCATAATCTCACTTTTTGGGATTTTGGGTCATTTCATTTCAGACTCATGCTTTTAGATGACCAAATTCCAGTTATCTCTACAAACATGGCAGAAAAGAAAGAAATCAAAGGATAAAAACAGAGAAGAAGTGGGAAAAAAAACATTCCCCAGGCACATGCATTTATTGTGTAATACTTACTGTAGGGCCTAAGAGGAGAAGATGACTCTTATGGATGAGAGTATAGAAGTCACATTAATCCCCCTCTCTCTTTGAGCTGCTACTCTACCCATATGAGAAATGATTGCTATGGCAGGAGGAGGGGAGCTCAGAGAAATGGGCTTAGCTGGGATACTGTGCACGCATGCCATTGATCTTTCCTGCCTTGTGACTTTTCATTATGTTGCGTGTGTGAAGAGTGAGGTTGATTCTGACACACACACAAACACACACACACACACACACACACAAATTTCTACTATTTCTACACACACAAACACCTACATACAATGAAAGAGAAAGGGAGAGAGAGACTATGTGTAATGTGTGTCAAATGTGGAAAAGGTTTTGATTGGCTCTGTGGGGCTCTGACCATATTGCAATACTCTAACCCAAAAACACAAGGAATGCACCTGACAAAGCAGCATGAAGATGACCCGGTAAAGCAGCTGATGTGGGGATGAAGTGGAGAGAATGCTATGCTGCCTGGACTACTGCTGATGAGCTCTGGCACATCTAAAATCGTGGGAAAAGGCTATCACACCTGAAACTGTATTGAAAGTGTAGGCTATTTATTCCTATCCCTACCCCTATTTATTTTGTTGCACATTTTGTTACAATCGTCTTTCCTTGATACTCTTACGCACACACCGTTCTTACTCACGCCTTACCCAGTACTTCGGGGCTCATAATCTAAATCTCTGTGCATTATTCCAAACCCCTCATTTCCCTAAATAAATGATTTGCTGAGTGTGTGCATGCACACATATACAGTGACAGAGAGAAAGATGAAGGAAGAGAGAGATAATACCTGTGTGGCACATTATTCAGTCACAAGGGAATGCAGGTGACAAAGGCCTAAATATGTCAGACCAACCAAAATGGTGTGTGTATGTGTGTGTGTTTGTGTGTGTGTGTGTGTGTGTGTGTGTGTGTGTGTGTGTGTGTGTGCTAATGCATTCTGTTCACTTTGCCCCTTATTTGGCTGCCACCAGACATATTGCCCAGTCAGAATCCATTAAGTAAGTCATCATTAAAGTGACACAGACAGCATGTGTGTGGAGAGCCCCCCTTTCCCCGCACCATTATGGCCTCAGTGCTGCATTTCCTGCCCAGGTTAGGTCACATGGGCATACACAATATCAACATGTCTCACCGTGGCATACAAGACATCAGCACGTCTCCATGTGCCACTCAATTTCCTCTGTATCCCAGATAACAAGGAAGTGACAGGTGTGCAAGGCCGTACGTGGAAGACACAGTGCTCATGTACCACAATGTGTGTCTAACTCATAACCTTATTTTCACAATGTTTACTGTTGTTTACTCATAACTGCTGATCACCAGTGGCAAACATATCTGTATCGATGACTTGGCCAAGTCACAATGTTCTTCTTCTTCTTCTTCTTCTTCTCATTAAGAGAGAGAGCGAGAGAGAAAGAGAGAGAGAAAGACCTAGTTTTTCATGGGCACTAGCACCCAAAATGTCATTTGGATGCTGCATCTGCTTACCTAGCCCCCTCACTCAACACTGTTCTTACATGCTAAAATAACGCTTTAAAGCCTTCTAAGCCAATCTAAATGTGAGCACATAATGAGCTCAGCAAGAAAAAAAATGACTGATTGACAGTGAAAAAAAGGCATTTGCATGAATGAAAACTGATAGGTAGTGCTGCTTTATCATCACTATGCAATATTACATGGCACCACATGAATACATATCAAATCCATACTGTCTGAATACACAGATTAGAATTTAGATTTAAAAAAAAATTAAACACCAATCCCTCCAAGACAAATCCCCCTGGTTTATATCTCAGACATAAGTCAGATGTGTTTGAACAGCTTCATCACATAGCACTCTGAAATAGACACACAAACACACACAGACACACACACACACACACACACACACAAACACAAATACACAGAGCACATCAAAGGCATAACTCAGAGCTTGGTCAAGCTTTCCATCGAAACTGCAACCCAAAATGTTTCATGATCCATCAGCTGTCTGACCCAGTTCATATAAATAATGAAAACGACAAAAAGAAAAAGGTAACTTCAACAAACCCGTGGGACCTACTAGTCTTTTGTCCAACCATCTCAGTACAGTCCTAATGGGGTATACACCCAGATGAATCTCTTGTCTGATTCATCTCACAGGATTACATACATTCCATTTTCGGGAACACAAGTCTGACTCCTCACAGCAGCCCAGAGGCCTCCTGTCTGCCAGCAAGGCTGATGCACATTCCCTTCAGCTACCTCTTCCTCTTCCCTTCCCAGACACTGGATGTACTGCCGACATGTGCCAAGGATTGATCTTGGGCTCGTCTGTGGAACAGACTGTTCTGAGTAAATGTTTGCATAGAGATTTATTCCCCCCCAGCCAGCCCCCTTGCCCCAACAGAGACATACACACACACACACACACACACACACACGCACGCGCACATGCACACAGCTGTCCACATGGAGTATTAAGGCCAAAGTGGCTGCACTTTGGCTGCACCCTGAAAGACTTATTTGAAGACGGTGTCTCCCTGTCTGGGTCGATTTGTGTCATATGTGCATGTCCTCGCACTGAGGAGTGGCCATTAGTGCAGAACAAGAGCATGCACATCATGGAGCTGCGTCTGAGCGTTTGGGGAGGAGGTTCTCTCTCATACACATCTTCCATCTTCTCTCTCTCTCTCTCTCTCCCTCTCGCTCTTTCTCTCTCTTTCTGTCTTTGGCTTCCTCTGTCTGATTTATTGCCAGCCAGGCTTTGTCTACTCGAGTGTTCCTTTCTCAAGGTTGCCCTGCACTAGGCCAAACAATGTTGGCTGAGAAGAGCTCCATCCTCTGACTGACTGCAGACAAATAAGTTCATGTTGTTGTCACACACAGCCATCCTGATGCGCTCAGCCATGCAGCTCTGATCCATCTTAGAGTCTGTTTGCGTCTTTTTGTCTTCCTCAGCTTACAGTACATGCAATGTTTGAGTGTTGCATGGTAATCGTGAGGAGACAAGCCTTTATCACTAATTGAGTCCTATTCATTAAAACGTATGCTACTCTCCTTGTCATGCAATCCTCATATACTGCCCTTTTGGTTTCTCTATTTCTTTTAACTTGTCATACCTTCATTCATTTTAGTTTACTTGTTGAGTCTCTTTGAAGTACTATCTTAGCCATCAACTATCACACATTGGCTTATTGGGGAGGGTTTTTTTCACCTCCTAAAAATCAGGTGGGACTTTTTCATTCTGTTACATGTCATGCCAAAGGACAAGTCTTTTTTCCTGAACCTACAAACCAGTTATTTATAATACATCTGTAAATCCACCAAGGCAGCTGTGTAATTAACTAGACTTGCCGAGGCTCTGACATATGGCCTGCAATTCTGACACCCAGCCAGCTCAATTATTGACCAACTCACTAAATCTGACCTTTTAATGACCCTGTTGTGCTGTCACTAGACTGGAGACCCCTGCGAGTGACCTTTGTAACACCCGGAGGGTTATGGATGCAGCCTAGGGGAGAACTGTGTGAGGAAATCAGCAGATGGAAGGGGGCTTTAGAAGCTATGAAAGTGAAGTCATGGGAAATGGATGCATTCTGTACATCCTGTACAGTTCATACTACCAATACTTCTATTTCACATATGAATTAAGGTAAAGTAAAGTTGACTGCTATTATCCAAAGCAACATGGACTCACAATGTGGGGTTTCGGGAATAGTACCCAGGCTGCCCGATGTGAGTCTCCACCACGCTGCATGTGCAAAACATGCATGCGTGAAGGCACACAAACAAACACACACATGCACACATATGCATAGTCTTTGAGTCCAGTCTCATTTACTTTGCTGCAATAATGGTGGCAGTTACAATGGGCAAAGTGGTAAATATTTAGATTGTCAAGGTTGGAACATAGCTGCAACACTCATGTGCACTGCACACACACACACACACACACACACACACACACACACACACACACACACACACACACACACACACACTCAAACACACTTACACACACACAGAGTATAAAATATCTTACATTCTTTACAAAGCATATGTTCCTCTTCAACTGATCCATTTGCTTACAGTAATAGTGTTTGTATGCTACCTTCCCCTGGCCTTTGACTGCGGCCACACAATAGACCTATTGAAGTCAGACAGGCTGTCTCCCTGCAACATCAATACACAGGACTGCTAGATCAATAAGGCAAGCAGATCACTCTTCCCAGACTTCAATACACTCCTGGCCTCTCATAATAACTCAGGTGATTTAATATCCTCTCCACGCCAGCCTAGTGTCCTAGTGGACAGGAGTGACATGCCTGTGTGATCTCTACTGCAGATACAGAAATGGCCCCCCATGGCCTTTCTGTTCCTGCAAGACTAGATGCCTCTGTTTTGTAATGCGGATAAGATTCTAATAATATTTTAGCTTTGATCATGTGGAGAGATAAATAAAACCTGACAAAGCTTTGTTTTCTGCATAAGTGACTGCCATGGTGTTTGTACTGTTATCTACCTTTGAAATTCTGTAAATGGATATTAATGCATTTGTCTGTCTGCTAAGATATTTAACTTTGAGTAATATGCTTACTAATGCTAGCTTATCTGTCTAAGATATCTGCCTACTTGAACCTAAGTTCAAGTGTTTTTAGGAGGGATAAATACAATTTATCATTCCGGTACAAGTTTTCTCCCTGCATGTTTAATTGCCATTTAGCCTGTGGCTTGTCCATCTTGATAAGTAAACTGGTTTAAATTCATTAAAACCATAGACAGCAAAGTTTCTTATCTTTAAAACATAAGATATTAAGAAGTTAGGATTATTTTTCTGTCATGAGGGCCCTGGTAAATATACACTTTTGACTGCTGTAAACTGGTAATGACTTAAATAGTTAATTTAATAGTTAATAGTGACTTAAATAGTTAGTTTAATAGTTAATTTGCATGACTCCTTGCATAAATGCAAAAGTATCCTTTACATCCAGAGACTGTCTCATAGACTGCAATAATATGGCATTAAGAAGGGAAACAAACACAAACCATCTAGCCCCAGGAAGGACAGCAGAGCGGAAATCGTATCCCTCAAAACCACAACCACCACAGCTTTATGTAACAGGCACAGAAATATATCTATAAACACTAGAACAAAAGCATTTATTTATTCTCATATGGCAGATTTCACATCAATAATTCCAAAGTGAGATTGTTTACATGTTAGTCAGTTCATCAGAGTGCTTTGCAAAGTGACTCACTGTTATTGATTCCGGCCTTTCAGGCGTACTACATGGAAACTCACTCACTCACACACAACACTGGAGCGGGCTGCAAGCTTGCAAGTGTAATTTGCTCGGATAGCTGATCGCTAACGGGACTTTTCCGGAAGCTTGTGTTCCAGCATTTGTGCGACTCTATTTGACTGTTGCACCCAATGCCCCCGACTTTCACAATGCACAGTCCCCTTGTGGATCAATGCAAACATTTAACACATTCACACACCATAGTAACCACTAAACAGAGGTCACTAAACACCAGTTCTA